>VMDO01008195.1:0-85649 GCA_007922755.1 Pedetes capensis | reverse complement strand
AAAAAAAAAAAAAAAAAAAAAATTATAAAGACTTATTTTTCCTTACAAACTGGGCTTGTTAAGAAACTAAACCAGTCACAGTGGCTCATGCCAGTAATCCCAGTGATTTGGGAGGTGGAGGCAGGAGGATCGCAGGTTCAAGGCCAGAGGTAGCCTGAATAATTCAGTGTGACTTTTTCTTGAAATAAAAAATACAAAGTGGGCTTGGAGTCCAGCCCAGTGGTAGAACACTTGCAAAGTATGTGCAAGGCCCTAGGTTTAACCCCAAAGTACCACAAAAATAAATAAATAAATAAATAATAACGACTTTGCTTTTATATTTTGGCATCAAAGCAATTTACTTATGTGTTCTTTCTTACAAAGCAATTTCTTGTGTGTTCTAACTCATAGTATAATTTTCTTAGATTTATAAGGCCAGCAAAAATTTTAAATTTTTAATTTTTAATTTTTTCTTTCAAGATAGGGTCTTGCTATGCAGTCCTGTCCTTGAACTATGCAGTCCAGGCTGGCCTGGAACACTGGATCCTCCTCCTTAGCCTCCCAAGTGCTGGGATTACAGACAAGCACCACCACACCTTACTCTAGCAACATTTTTATAGCAACATAAAATAAAACAAAAACAGTAAAATAAACAAAAATGTTCCTTTAATCTGTTTATAAATGAAATTTGTAACAAAATAACACATTAAAGGAAAAAGTTTGCAACACATTCTAAAACTGCATACATTTCAGTGTTCAGAAATACGCTGCCTCCATGCTCCCTTTCCCTATCCTTTCATCTTGTGCCTTTGCCTTCCAGACACTTGTCCCGAGAGTCCCTCTGAATCCATCTCAGATTTCCAGAGGATAGGGCTGGAGCATAGGTTCAGGGTTGGCCCTACTCTCCTCTGGCCAGCCCTTGGGGGTCTTGATTGCGGACTTTGGCCACAAATTTAGGAACTCTTTTGTCTTGCTGGTTTCCAGGTTAGTTCGCGGGCTCTGCTGGAATCCATAGACTACAGGATCCGTGCACGATATCCGCCAGTACGCTAGGTAACACTGTTGGACAAAGTCTTTGGCAATGAGTTTCTTTGGATTCCCGAAAATTAAACGTTTCGTAGTGAGGTGCACCTTGCAAACCGCCGAAGGGAGTCCCAGACTTCAGTCTCCTGGGTGCTATTGCCTTTTGAGCAGATGAGTCCTTAACCTCTGGGAGGCCTGTGGTGGGCGTGCCCTGCTGGCCTCTCACTTCCGCATCCTCCAAGGCTTCAAGGTGCTGGTCGGAATGTAGGTGCTGTCCTGGGTTCAAATTCCTCCAGCTCGTATCCCAGGCTCGGCATCCAGTAGGAAGAGGTCCGGGAAGATGCCCTCGTAGCCTCCGATGACATGCTTCAGTTTGTCAGTCCGCTGGATGGGAATCTTCTCTTGCTCCCTAATCAGCGAGGACACCTTCAGCTCCAGCTGCTTCTGAGTGCGGGGACCCCGATGGGGGCGGCCTGAAATTGGCGAACGCCCTCTGCCGGGTGTCCTGGGTCTATAGCGAGCCGCTCCCCCAATGGGACGTGCTGGAGTCGCGTCCACGAGGCCGTCTTTCCGTGGTCCAGATGTCTCCGCAGCGGCACCGAACCCTGTCCTTCTCCGTCTGGGTGCAAGAGCGGCCCCGGCTCCTCGGACTTTGCAACCTGCGACCACGCGGCTGGAGCAGAAGGCCCGCACTGACTCCGCGGGCCGGGAAAGGCTCGCAGCAACCTGCGGGAGCGAACAGGGTCGCGGGCAGGCACCAGGCGCGTCCGCTCGGCCCTGGGCGGGGCCACAGCAGCGCGCGTTGAATCCCTTTAGTCATTCTGTTTAGGTGCTGAATTTCACTGGCGGATTTTCAAATGTCAACCACTTTAAATTCCTGGAAGAAGGCATTGCTCATGAAGTATTGTCCTTCATGTTATATGGCTTCTTCAACTTGATCATATGAATTGCATCTGTGTTCATGAGAGATACTAATATGTATTTTTCATTTCCTTTTTTTTTTTTTTTTTTTTGACTGCTGTGGATTGAACCTAGGGTGTTATGCATGCTAGACAAGCACTCTACCACGGAGCCACACCCCCCATCCCTTGTTTTTTTGAGACAGGCTCTGGCAAGGTAACTCCAGCTGGCCTTGAACCTGCTGTCCTCCAGCCTCCACCTCCAGAGTGCTGGGATTACTGGCGTGAAGCACCACACCTGGCCTATTTTCCTTCCTTGTAATGTTCTTGTTTTGTTGTTGTTGTTCGGTTGGTGGCAGAATATATATAAATTTTCCTGTTTGAATCATTCTTCAGTGTACACTTCAGTGGCACAAAGGACATTTCCATTGTTTTGCAGTTGAGGCTATCATTCCTGTATCCCCTTGACAGATTTTTGTATCAAGGTTATGCTATCCTAAAATAAGCTGGGAACTGTGCTTCTATTTCTGCTTTTTTTTTTTTTTTTTTTTTTTTTTTTTTTTTTTTTTTAACTTTATAAAAGAATGACATTATTAGCCATTCCGTGGTGGCGCATGCCGGAAATCCCAGCAACTCGGGAGGCTGAAGTAGGATTGTGAGTTTGACACCAGAGGCTGACCATGCAATTTAGTGAGACCCTGTCTCAAAAATTAAAAAGGTGGCCGGGGGCGGTGGTGCACGCAGCTTCAGAGGTGGAGGCAGGAGGATTGCAAGTTCGAGACCAGAGGCAGTCTGCGTAATTTAGCGAGACCCTGTCTCAAAAAGTAAAAAAAATGGGATGGGGGTGCAGCTCAGTGGTCCAGCACTTGCAAAGCATGCAAGTGTGAGGCCCTGGGTTCAACCCCTAGTACTGCAAAAAAAAAAAAAAAAGGTGCAGGGTATGGTGGTGCATGCCTGTAATCCCAGCAATGAGGAGGCTGAGGCATGAGGATCATCCAAGTTCGAAGCCAGCATAGGACCATAGTGAGTTCCAGACCTGCATGGACTACATAGAGAGACCGTGTCTCAAAAAAAAAAAAAAAAATCAATCAATCAATCATTCTTGGCTTGAGTGTACAGCTCAGTGGTAGAGCACTTGCTTAGTATGTGGGGGGCCCTGTTCAATCCCCCAGTATTGGAAAACAATGACAACAACAACAACAGTGTATTATTGTGCTCACTTCAGCAACACATATAATAAAATTGGAACAAATTAACATGGCCTCTGCACAAGGATGACAGGCAAATTCATGATGTGTTCTGTATTTTTCTTTTCTGTCTTTTTTAAAAAAAAAACTTTTAAGATCTTTTTGTGGTACTCAGGGGCTGAAACCAGGGCCTCGTGTTTACTCTGTAAGCACTCTGTCACTGAGCTGCACCTCCCGTTCCCACCCTCCCCGTTTTATCATGAGACAGGGTCTTGCTATATTATGCAGGTTGCCTCTGGCCTCAAACTTCAATCCTTCTGCCTCTGCCTCCCCAGTTGCCGGGGTCACAGGCATGCGCCACTGTGCCTGGCTATTTCTAGTAACACTTCGTGCAATCTACTTTCTCTGAGAATTATAGTGACGTCAGCTTTCTTTTGATTACTGTATGCATATTTACCCATCCTTTCATTTAAATAATTCTATGTTCTCATATTTAAAGTGTGCCTTATTTATTTAATTTTGAGACAGGGTCTTGCAATGCAGCTGGCCTTAAACTCTCCATCCTCCAGCTTCAGCCTTCCCAGCACTGCAATTATAGGTATCTGCCAAAACATCTGGCTTAAAGTGTGTCTAACAAGGTTTTCTTCATTTTCTTTTTCTTTAAAAAATCCAGACTGATAATTCTTGGGTTTTTTTGTTTTGTTTTGTCTTTGTTTTTGCTTTTTTCAGTACTGGGGGTGTTAAACCTAGGGTCTCTTGAATACTAGGCATATGCTCTATCACTGAACAGTACCCCCAGCCTCTTATTTATTAATTATTTTCCCCACATATCTGTCAGCTTGTTATGCTGCGGGTGGGGGGCTTATGTGTTGCCATGATGCTGAAAGACATCCTGCTGGTATCTCAGATGCCAGCAGGGCCACCCATCATGGACAGGTTTTACCTGAGCTTCCAGACAAAGATAGATTAGGGAGAAGGACCAGGCATCCCACTCCTGAAATAATCTGGCATTGAAAACTCTATGAATAGCAAAGAAGCACTGTTAAATGTAGTGCTGGAAAATGAGGGCCCATGTCGGAAGGCCTTCAAAAGATGATGGGGGAAGAGTTGCCTCCTCAAAGTAGCATCAACCTGAGCGATGGAAATAAAGTAAAGCCTCTGGAACCCCCATTTGCGCATATGGCATGATTCAAAATGAGAAGAAACACGGTGGGTACAACAGTCAGCTCAAACAAACAAAAAAAGATTGTGTGCACGGCACAGTGTTGGGTAGTATTTTGTTCTGTTGTACATAAGTTTGCTAAGAGTTAGACCCTACTTGATGGCACCTAACAAGCAATTATTGTTATTATTATTATTACTAGCAGTAGTAGTATTTATAGTACTAGAGGCTTGAACAGAGGTCCTTGCATATGTTAAGAAAGAAGTTGCTCAGGCTGCCTCTGGCCTCAAACTCTTTATCCTCCTGCCTCAGTCTCCTTAGTTCTTGGTATTACAAATGTGTGCCACCTAACCCAGCTGGATTTTTAATTAAAACGGTGTTGCTGTTGTTAGGTGCCATCAAGTTGGTGTCCCGACTCATAGCAACCCTATGTACAACAGGTGAAACACTATCAGTGCTGTGCTTCTCTGCTATTCATAGGGTTTTCAATGGCAGATTGATTTCTAGGAGTGGGTTGCTGAGTCCTTCTCCCAAGCCTACAGCACCTTGTGTTTCGAGGCGGTCTCCCATCTAAGTACTAACCAGGCCTGACCCTGCTTAGATTTCGAGATCTGATGGAATTGGTTGCCACAGTACTACGGCTGCAGGCTATTAAATTGTGTAGACCATAATTATTGTAATTATCAGAATAATAGGCCACAAACTTGCCAACTTGCATTTTATTTTCTCTTCTTCCCACCTTTTTTTTTTTTTTTATGGTACTGGGGATTGGACGCAGGGGCTTGCACTTGCATGCTCTGCAAGTGCTGGACCACTGAGCTGCACCCCAGCCCATTTTTTACTTTTTGAGACAGTGTCTTGCTAAGTTACACAGACTGCCTCTGGTCTCGAACTTGCGATCCTCCTGCCTCTGTGTCCCCAGCTGCTGGGATTACAGGCATGCGCCACTTCCCATCTTTTAAAAAATATTTTTATATTTAGTAATAATTAACAATAGTACATATTTATAGAGTACAGTGTGACACTTGAATTCATGTATTATGTTGTTGTTGTTAGGTGCTGTCGAGTCGTGTCTGACTTATAGTGATCCTGTGTACAACGGACAAAACATTATTGTTGTGCTTCTCTGCTATTCACAGGATTTTCAATGGCTGATTGCTTCGGGACTCATCAGGAGTGGATTGCCACGTTACTTCTCCCTTTGGGTGGTGCTGGGGATCTAATGCAGGTCCTTAGAGAGTGTGGAGCAGCACTCTACCAACTGAGCTAAACCTCAGCCCCAGTATATATAGAGAAAATATTTATGTTATCTATTTTAACCATGAACAGGAACCTAGATTAAACACTGAAGCAGACACTTGCTGTTGTATGCCTTGTGTCTCTCAGCCCTCTTGCCCTTCAAACTCCATTTGAACCCCACTCCTCACTTCTTGGATTCTCTGATACTCGCAAGGCAGGCTCTCTAGCTCCCTTCACCTTGCCCCCAAATACCTGCAGCATGGCTCATCAGTGCAGTAGGCCCCCTAGTTCCTGGCTTCCTTCCTGATGTTTTGGTAACTCTGCTCTGACCTACAGTGTCTTCGTAGCTGATTGAGGGAAATGGGACTTCCTGGATGGACCCCACTTGCTCCATCCTTGGCCACATCCTTGGCCACAGCCCACTATCTGCGTGCCTCCAATCCCCACAAGTGCACATCTCTGCAGGTCTTAGCCAGCACAGAACAACATGGAGACTCAATAGATATTTGTTGAGTGAAGTCGAAAGGAGAGAAAAGAAGAATAAATAAATTATGTGAACACAGATACACAAATGAAGCCCTACGTCCTGGACGGAATTACCCTACCTCGGGAAAGAAGACGCCTGCCCCTTCTCAATCCCTAACATCTCACCCTCCTCTTCTTCCCCATCAAACAGTGTGAGACGGTCCTAGGGAGGGGAGTAGCGACAGTTACAGTACCCTTTTCACCTGCGAGGTAGAAGTAAAACCCTACCTCTCTTGGCATCCTCACCTGTCCCCATGCAGGTGACACAGAGGCGCCCCATTCCTTCGCTCAGATCTCTGCCTCTCTCACTCTCCCTACTTGGGAATCAATGCATGTGATGCAGTGAGGCGGAGGCTGACGGGATTTGCAACCTTTCTTTACCTTCTTCTCAGCCTCCTGACACTCCTCCATCCCATTTCTCAGCAGCAACACACAAGGACTCCGTGGCTGCCCCCTGCCCTCGCGCTCCCGCAGTTCCCGTCCCCCGTACCTCGCTCTGAAGAAGGGACAGAGGGGGGATCCCACCTGCAGATGCAAACTCTCCCCTCCGCCCGGCCAGGCTGTTACCTGGAATCGGGGGTGGGTCCCACCGTCATCCGCAGATGCGCCTTCTGATTGGGTAGCAGATTTACTGTGCGCTACGCCATTGGCTACAAGGCCTGTCGATCCCGTGCCCAGGCCCCGGCTTTTAAGGGGCAGCGAGCGGACGACAGAAAGGGCTAGGGGATCGGCAAGGGCCTGGGGGCTGAGAGTCGAGGAGTTTACGAGCCGCATCTTCCTAGATGGGGGCCCCCTCTCCCCGCCTGCCGGGTGGACTCCTGGGCGCGGCCGCCCCCTGCTCCTCCTTCCAACGGCCACACGCGGGCTGCGCGTGCGCAGTAGCCCAGCCGCGCACCCCTCGGCGGTGGGCGGGGCGGTGGGAAGTGGGCTGGGGTGGAAGGGAGGGTGGGGATGGGGGGAATGGGAGCGGGGCGGGGGGCAGGCGGCAATGTCTGTGGAGGAAGGGGCTTCGTTAAGGTTTGCACACTGGGACGTGCGGGAGCCACAGGGCAAGCACTATCGGGGGCCGAAGGGGCGCGGCAAGGCCCGCGGGCTGGACGCCCCCGTCAAGGCCGGCATCCGCGGGCGTTCGCCGCTGGATCTAGGCAGCAAGAGGGCGCGGGTGCCGAGAGAGAAAGTGTGGGTGCCCTGGAACGGACTTATCGTAATTGGGAAGAAAATGGAGCTCCTGTGCAGAAACACGCAAAAGCCTAGAATGTGGGACCCCAGGTTTGAGTCTGAGTACCAGGGGCTGGAGGGCGTGGGAAAGACAGTCTTGAGGGTGAAGTCAGGCCTGAATCTGGAGAGGGCGGACAGGAAGCTGCCGCGCAATGGAGCAAGTGCACAGGCTCCCGCAGGACTGGGGAAAGACCGCCCAGGGGAGGGTGAGGAAAAACAGATCAAACGTAGAAGTGAGGCTGAATCGAAGCGTGGAGGGATGAGAGCGGAGTCCAGGAGGGGGTCTACTGGGGACCTGATGGAGACCAGTGGAGAGGACTTAAAATCCGAAAGGTATCAACTAGGGCAGAATGAGGAGCTGGTGTACGGGGGAAAGAAGCAGGGGTCCAGTGGAAAGAAGCTGAGGTCCAGTGGAGAGAAGCTGGTGTACAAGGAAGAGAGGCAGGGATCCAAGGGAGAGAAGCTGAGATCCAGTGGCGAGAAGTTGAGATCTAGTGGAGAGAGGTTGAGATCCAGTGGAGAGAAGCTGAGATCTAGTGGAGAGAAGCGGAGATCTAGTGGAGAGAAGCGGAGATCTAGTGCAGAGAAGCTGAGATCTAGTGGAGAGAAGCTGAGATCCAGTGGAGAGAAGCTGAGATCTAGTGGAGAGAAGCTGAGATCCAGTGGAGAGAAGCTGAGATCTAGTGGAGAGAAGCTGAGATCCAGTGGAGAGAAGCTGAGATCCAGTGGAGAGAAGCTGAGATCCAGTGGAGAGAAGCTGAGATCCAGTGGAGAGAAGTTGAGATCCAGTGAAGAGAAGCTGAGATTGAGTGGAGAGAAGCTGAGACTGAGTGGAGAGAAGCTGAGATCCAGTGAAAAAAAGCCATCAAGTGGAGAAAAGCTGAGTGGAGAGAAGCTGAGATCCAGTGGAGAGAAACTGGCATACAAGAGAGAGAGACGGAGGTCAAGTGTAACGAAGGTGGCATACTCTGGGGAGAGGCAGGGATTCACTGGAGAGAAACTGAGTCCTAGTAGAAAACATTTGAGAACCAGTGGAGATAAACTGGGGTCCAGTGCTGAGAAACTGGAATCTAATGAGGAGAAGCTGGAGGAGGGCACAAGAATAGGGAGTCTAACTGAAGAGAAAATGGAAAGAGTGATACAAATTACTGATAATGAAAGAGTGGTAGAATTTACTGAGGAGGAGATGGAAATACCTATCGAAAGTGTAGAAAGGAGAGAGGAAGAACTAGAAGGGTTGGAGGAAGAGGTGGAAACTGACGGGGATGTCTCACATGAAGTGAAAGATATTCATGGCGAATCTGTTTCTATGGAAGAGAAAGATGTGATAGGTGACGGTCCCAGTGAATGAGATGGGTGAAAGATTGAAGCTAAAGGAGAGAAACACAGATAGGTAGGAGAAATACTGAAAGCCAAAGAGAAATCAGAGCCAAGCAGAACATTATTGATTCTGAGGGGGTAAAGATGAGTGAGGAGAGAGTCTGAGCCTAAAAGAAGAGAGTGGGAATGAAGCAGAGCCACTGGGTATAAAGTCCAAGCCAGTACCAATGGAAGTGAGGAAGAGTGGGAAGGAGGGAGACAGAAACATTTTGAGGATCCAGAAAAGATTTGATGACGAGTTGATAGGCAGAGGGAAACCGGATATTGAGTTCTTGAAGAGCTGTTGGAGAAATGGCTTTAAGATGGGCTGGAAGAATTTTTGTCTGACACATGATTGCCTAGTGAGAAAAAAGCAGGATCGTAGCAGAATAAAGGCCGGATATTGAGGGTTGTGGGAGAAGAAGCAGGCCAAAGTGAGCAAAATGTTTGAAAGAAGACTGAAGAATGAGAGGCCCCAGACAAAAACACCAGGAGAGGAGATGAGCAAATTAAGAAGTGTAAAAAGTAAGAAGCCATAACCCATAATGGTGATTGTGGTTTTTTTTTTTTTTTTAATTACTTACTATTTCTGTACGCTCTTCTCCCATGCAGCCAATTTAACCATCTAACATGACAGACCTGATATAGGACCCTGGGGATCTGGACCAAGCTCGTCCTCACTGAACTTCCCTCTAGCCCCAAAGTTGTATCCAGAATAATTACTGGGCTCTCCTATTTTAATCACTTCACCAGGATCACTGTTTTCCCAGGTTCCCCTCACCTCCACATCAAATTTGAATTGCCTGTGCTTGATATAAAATTGTTTTGATTATTTGTAGCTTCATTTTTTCCATCTTTCACTTTTAATTATTCATCTAATCACATGGGCTTTTCCAGTTTTCCTTGGGTCTTCTTACGGGTCTTCTTTTATATATTATCCACCTTCTACCCTCATCTGGAGAATGAGAGAAGACCCTTGAGCATTTACTTTCAAGACTTCATTGTTAAGACAGGCTCTCGGATCTTTGTCTCTTACGCAGGGATGTAAGCAGTGGCTAAAAGTAGATGATAGTCAGAACAAAGGGCTGGGGTTTAGCTCAGTGGGTAGAGCGCTGCACTGCAGTCTCTGAGGTCCTGAGTTCAATTCCCAGCACCGCAAAAATGGGAGAAGGGCCTGGCAATCCACTCCCAAGGCAATCCTGAAACAGCCAGCCATTGAAAACCCTATGAGGGTTGCTATGAGTCGGATACTGACTCGACAGCACCTAACAACAACAACAAGTGAGAACAAAAGGAATACTTTACTACATTTTCTATGCTTTTTTTCTTCAGTACTAGGGGGCTGAACCCAGGCCCTCACACATACTTTGTCAGTGCTCTGCCACTAAGCTTCATCCCAGCCTCCCTTTTTAATTTTTCTCTTGAGATAGAGTTTTGCTAAATTACACAGGCTGCCTCTGGCCTCGAACTTGTGATCCTGCTGCCTCTGCCTCCCAAGTTGGTGGGATTACAGGTGTTCACCACCCCATAGGGCTTCCTCTGTGCATTTTTAAACTTTTGCAAAATTTCTGGGTAGAAACTTTCATATCATAGCACAACACAAATATAGGACAAACATATGATAACCTCTTGTTTTTTTTTAATTGCTAAGTTTCCCGTATACTTTTTGCTGATTTCCCCCCAAAAAATCCAAAAGATCTATAGATCCAAAAGATCTATAAACCGTTTGCCATGTTTTTGTTCATGTAGTCAAATCAAACAGATAACTTATCGATTCATTTTTGTTGCATCTCCTTCCCCTTATAAGGCATCTTTTGTCTTCTGGGTCTGATGTAGAGTGGCTACTTTTTTTCTTTCTGTCTCTCTCTCTGTTTTTTTTTTTTTTGTGTGTGGTACTGGGGGTTGAACCCAGAGCCTCACGCCTGCATGCTTTGCACGTGCTGGACCACTGAACTGCGCCCCCAGTCCTTTTTTTTTTTTCTTTTTTCCTTTTTGAGACAGAGTCTTGCTAAATTATGCAGACTACCTTTGGTCTCGAACTTGCAATCCTCCTGCCTCCGCCTCCCCAGCTTCTGGGATTACAGGCGTGCGCCACGGGGCCCTGAGAGTGGCTACTTTCTAGGTTTGCGCCCTAGCTGCCTTCTGGGGCTTCTTATCACTTCTCTTGATTCTTTTGTGTTAGATCTCCAACTACCTGGATCTTAGATCTTTTTCTCTTATTTTACTTTCTTCTTTTGGTCAGTTGGTCAACTGCATTATTTATTAGCTACCAGAGAAAGTAACATGAAGATAAACCTATGCTACTATCTGTTCTTTGTGTTTTGTTTTGGTTTTGGTTTTTGGCACGATCTCTTTATGTAGGCTCAGCTTGAACTCACAATCCTCCTGCCTCATCCTCCCAGGTGCTGAGATTACAGTGTTACCACCATGCCCATAGTTATCAATTATCTGTCTGTCCCCACTAGAATGTAAGCTTAATGTGTGTCTGTGTGGGGACCTGCTCTGGTCTGGTGCATAATCAGCACATGGTAGGCACTCAGTGTGTATTTGTGGAATCAGTCCATCCATCACATTCAGTGGCTTTACCAGTCTCAATACCATTAAACATCCAGTGAGAAATTGGTGTAATAATTTACCCTGCTTCTTAAAACATCTCCCATTTTTTGAAGCCTCAAAAGCCTGAAAATGTCTTCATTCCATACTTGAACTTGGAGTTTGTCTAGGCATGGGATGTGGCCCTCATCAGTTTGAAGGCATGCTTTGTTTTCTTCCAGCCTAGCCACTGGGAGTCCAGATCTATTTTTATGCAGGAGTACCACTATGGTTGCATAGCCAAACAGTCCACAATAGATGGGGTCTGTTTTCTCCTCCTTGTCTTTGCTATTTCTGCTGCTTCCTTGGTCAGAAGCTGATCGCTTGCTCTTTCTTGCATTGTCTAGGCTCTGATGTCGTAGTTGGACAATAAAGTAGATGTTGGGAGCGGACAGAGTTGTTAATATAAGCTTCAGATGGCTTGAGCCTCATAAGAGAGTTTGTTTTTAGAGACAGGGTCTCTCTGTGTAACCCAGATTGCCCTCAAACTGCTATGTTGCCCAGGCTGGCCTTGAACTCTCTATCCTCCTCCCTCAGCCTCGCAAGTGCGGCTGCCACCATGCCAAGACAGTAGGATCTTTTGGAGGGTGGATGATAATGAGAGCTAACATTTCCTGAATTCTTGTCTTACACACCATGCTAAACACTTTACACATTCTCTGGTATTTAACTCTTTCCCCCAGCTCTTTGCAAAAGGAACTATTATTCTGTCTAGTCCACCAGTTAGAAACTGCCTGGGCCAAGCCCTAATCCAGACAGCCTGACACCAGAGCCACACCAAAACCCACTTGGCTGATCTCTCTCCTCCATTCTTTCTGGACTGGCTGGAAACTCAGTTTCCTAGCCTGCCACAGCATGCTGTTCCTGGATATGGGAGTGAGGCTGTGTAACAACCCTTCCATTCATTCAGTGAAGGCTTGTGGAAAGACCGCTCCAGTGGCAAGCTTTTGAGAACATAAATGCCTTAAAAAAAAAAAAAAAGGTGACATTTATGAAAATAAACAGCAATAATTATTTTCTTCCCCAGATCTATGCCTTCCTGAGATCATCACTCGCCCTCCTCTGGTGACGCTCTGAGTGGAGGAATTGCCATCTCTAAAAAGAGTCCTGCGTGGGCTCAGGGTGAAGACTTGGGGAGTTTCCCACTGTGTGAAAGTCTCTCAAACTGCACTGCGCAGTATACGGATTATGACCAAATCTTCGTATTGCTGGTCTTTGATTGGATGACATTTTCACCTGGGATGTCGGATGAGTTCCACTGAGACCACAGAAAGAAAAGATCAAGACACCATGACAAATGCCAGCCACCTTGTAAGTGCAGATATTTTAACTTATCTATGTAGCTAGAGCTTTGCCTTTCTATCTTTCCCTCCCTCCCTCCCTTTCATTCTTTCTTTCTTTCTTCCTTTCTTTTCTTTATTTTTTCCCTCCCTCCCTTTCTCCCTCCCTCCCTCCCTCTCTTTCTCTCTTTCTTTCCTGTTTTTCTTTCTTCCTTTTTTTCAGATTCTCGCTATGTTTGCTATATTGCCCCTGCTGGCCTTGAATTCATGATTCTCCTACCTCTGACTCTTGCATTATCTAGGCTCTGATCTCATAGTTGGACAATAAAGTAGATATTGGGAGCGGACAGAGTTGTTAATATAAGCTTCAGATGGCTTGAGCCTCATAAGAGAGTTTGTTTGTGTTTGGAGACAGGGTCTCTCTATGTAACCCAGATTGGCCTTAAACTGCTATGTTGCCCAGGCTGGCCTTGAACTCTCTATTCTCCTCCCTCAGCCTCGCAGGTAGCCAAGACTACAGGCACATGCCACCATTCCTGGCTGGGGTTTAAGAATATATAATACCCTTTTCTGCTAAAATTAACCAAACTGCACCCATTTCAGGGAGCTGAAGGCTTCAGAGTGGGTCTATGTGTTTCAATTACCCTGGTTTTTTTTTTTTGGGGGGGGGTTTGTTTTTTTTGTATATTCCCAAAGATTGCTGTTTCTTGCAATAGGATGTGTTAGAAGTGACATTTTTCAGCTTCTACAACAATGCCCTTATTCACCAAATACTGAACACTTAACATTGTGCCAGCTAGGAATGCAAGAAAATAAAAAAATAAATTAAAAAAAAAAATAATAAGATGCCGGGCACAGTGGTGCACATCTATAACCCCAGTGGCTTGGGAGGCGGAGGCAGGAGGATCACAAGTTCGAGACCAGAGGCAGTCTGCGTAACTTAGTGAGACCCTGTCTCAAAAAGTAAAAAAATTGGGCTGAGGTGCAGCTCAGTGGTCCAGCACTTGCAGAGCATGCAGGCTCGAGGCCCTGGGTTCAACCCCCAGTACCGCAAAAAAGAAAAAAAAAAAAAAAATCCATGACTGAACCAGGCATAGTGGTGCACACCTTTAATCCTAGCACTTGGGAGGCTGAGGCAGGAGGATCAACATGAGTTCAAGGCCAACCGAGTCTACACAGCAAGTTCCAAGACAGCCTGGAACCCTGTCTCAAAACACCAAACCAAACATAAATAAATAAATAAACAAATGAATAAATAACCCATGACTGGGCCTTGTGGAACATAGCTGTAATCTCAGCAACTCAGGGGGCTGAAGTAGGAGGATCACAAGTCCAAGGCCAGAGGCAGCCTGCACAACTTAGCGAGACTCTATCTCAAAATAAAAAACAAAATAAAAGGGCTGAGGGCGCGGCTCAGAAGAAGAGCACTTGCCTAGCAAGCCCAAGACCCTGGGTTCCACCCCTAGTACTGAAAGAAAAAAAAGAAAGAAAGAAAACATAGAGTTCACATTAAAATCTAGGTTTCTGGACTTTCTTGAAAAATGGGACCGGGTCACACTGGACTAACACAGCAAGTAGAGCTGCCTATGTGTTTCTTCCAGCCGGGACCTGCGCCCCTACCTGTCTGGGGTCCCTGCCCATCTCTGCAGGGCCCGAGTTTGCATCTGCTGTTCCACTAGAAGGGGTGCTGCTCACCTTGGGTCAGACACCAGGCTGCACTTCAGTCTGTGTGAGGGCCAGGCCTCCACAGATGGCTAAATCCCCTTTCTGAGATGAAGGGCCTATAAGATAAAAACACCACGTGTTTTGCTTTGTTTGCTTTTTTCCTTCATGTGGCGAGAATTGAGGAAAACTCAATACCCACCCATGCGTGAGTGCCCATGGGGAGGAGGCTTATTATATACAGTTACTGCAGGGCAAGGGTGAATGGTGGTAGTTCCTGAAACAAGGTTCTGGAAACCAAGTAGTTCCTGAAACAGGTTAAAATGCAATATAAACGGCATGATGGGCCAGGCACTGTGGCCAACACCTGTAATCCTAGCAACTCAGGAGGTGGAGGCAGGAGGATTGCATTTTTGAGGCCAGCAGCGATCTGCATAACTTAGTGAAACCTTGTCTCAAGACAAAAATAAAAAATGGGCTGGAGGTGCAGCCCAGTGGTAGAGCACTTGCAAAGCCCCCAAGCACCGCCAAAAATAAATAAGTTAAATAGCATGATGGAAAATGAGGAAAGTAATGGCCTATTACTAGTATGCAAATTATGTTGTGATTTATTTTTTATTAAAAAAAATTTTTTTGCTTTGTAATGAATCATTTGCTTGGATTTTGAGCTGTGTACTTTAATGCTTTATATGGAAGCTTTGGGGCTAGAGTTTAGTTCAGTTGGTAGAGTGCTGCTCTGCGTTCTCTGAGGCCCTGGGTTCTATCTTCAGTACTTCAAAACATGGGAGAAGGACCTCACAGCCCACTCTGGAGGCAATCCTGAAACAATCAGCCATTGAAAACCCTGTGAATAACAGAGAAGCACTGATATAAGGCCAGGCATGGCACAGTGTCAGGGAGTGTTTTATTCTGTTATACATATGGTCATTATGAGTCAGACCTGACTCGATGGCACCTAACAACAACATAAGGAAGCTTTGGGGGGAAGTGTATGTGTGTGTGTGTGTGTGTGTGTGTGTGTGTGTGTGTGTGTGCGCGCGTGTGCACGCGCGCGTGCCACAGCTTACATAGCTCAGATTTTTATATAGATATTCACTTCCAGGACATTTTTAGAAGGTTTTATGATTTTTAAAGGTTGGAAACATGTTTCTGTACCACTAAGTTAACATGTGAGGTCCAGGCTGACAAACAGATAACTTGTCTATATTAAGTATCTTGTTATTAAGTTTTTAAGGTGTAACAATAATGCCCCATGGCCGAGGTCAGGTTGGACAGATGACCAAATGTCATGCTTGTGTGAGTTTGCCTGCAATTTGTAAACTGCCCTCAGACACAGGTTCAAACGGGTGCAAGAAGCCCAGCGAACACCAGAGCTGCGGGACTTTGACTCCTAGTCTATGATTTTTGTGTCACACCCCACTTTCCCTCTTGCTGGCTGCCTGACTCAGAGACTGAAGGAAGGTGGCCGCTGCTGCTGGGCACCATTGTAGGGTGGTCACAGGGTCTTAGAGGCTCAGTGTCCTTCCCACAAGGGTCGTCCCTCCTGTTGGACCATGCTGCCCCAACTCAGGAGAGGCCAGGCCTCAACGGTTTCCCCTGGAAGCGAGAATCAATCACACAAACTTTGTGTTGCGGATCAGTTTGGTCTTGGGAGTCATTTCTACCCTGATGAAGTGGATTTTGTGAGGTCATGCTCTGCCAGGCCATGGACTCTGACCCCTGTCTAGTACTTTCTTCTTCCTTCTCCTGTTCCTCCTTGGAGATGCCCTGCCCCCTAGGAGCACACCTAGGGTGGGGACCCCAACATGTGCTCTGGCCAGTTTTTTCCTCACTCGTATGGTTTCTCACTGATACAGGGGCCCAACACATGAGGTGATTAATGCACACCAAGAGCCGGAGATGACAGAAGCCTTTCAGGGACTAATCCCCAACTAGGCAGCACCTTGTTGCTGTCCCCTAACAGCTGGGGTCTTATCTCAGTCACATTATAATTTCATTTTTGTGGTGTCACCTAAAAGGCTTAGGCTCCCCAAAGATCCAGCCAAGTTCACAGCAAAGTTCTACTACTTCATTTATTTACCAAATATTTGTTAAGCACCTATTGTCAGGTGCCATTCCAGATGTCAGGATTATCGTAACTAAGCAAAACTTGGATCTTATATTATCATGGAAAGAGACAAAAAAGGTCACTGTACAATATCCTCTAAGCATTATGACAAAAAATGAAGCAGTCTAAGGGAGAAGGAGTGACAGTGGGGAGGTGGGCTGCTCTTATGGAGGCCTTTTCTGATGAGCACAGGTGAAACAGAGTGAGAAGGAGGGGAGGGGAAGCAGGCTGACTGGCGGAGTCATTTCCAGGCAGAACAGTGGCAAGGGCAGAGCCTCTGGGTGAGGACTGTGCCCGATGAGGACCAGGAAGCCACACATTGCTCTGCAGTTCTAATTTTCCTTGTCTTTTGGAAGGAACCACTGAAAACATTTGTGTGAAAACATTTGTGTAAACTATCAAGCACTGCATAAAGTTACTCTCTTTATGTTGACTTCGTCAAGTATTTGTAGAGCGTTGAAATCAAGGATCGTAATTATTATATTTAATTATTGAGTGAAATTCATGTAACACCTAATTAACTATGTTCAAGTCACAATTCAGTGGTGTTTAGTGTGATCTCAGTGCTGTGCAACCACTATTTGCTCTTGTATTTTATTTTCATTCATTTAGTGGTGGTAGGGATTGAACCCAAGGCCTCATGCATGCTAGGGAGGGGCTCTAACACTGAGCTACAGCCCTAGCACCCACGTTTTTCGGTATTAACTTATGTCACCACTCCCAAAATAGGATTGTCCCCCATAACTTTATTCTTTCCATTTCTGGCTAGCCAGTATCTATTCTTATGATTCATTGATGTTTTTATTCTCCTGATATTTATCAAGGATCTACTATGTATTGGCCCAAAGCTAGGTAGGTACTAGAGATACAACAGTGACAATGACAAATTGGTCCCCGCTTCCAAGGACTCATAGTCTAGTAGGGGATTCAGACACTGAACAAATAATGGGCAGAAAATTATGATACATCTAAGAAAAAATACTTTGAAAATCATGGTAAGGAACGCTTATGAAGTTATTAAAGCTACTAGAAGAGAGCTGCCACGCTTTGGATGACGTGACAGGGCTGTTTTTCTAATTATGCTCCTAGTTCAGAGACACTGGGGAGAAAGATCACCTCAGTGAAGTGAGCTGCATCATGTTAGGGCAGAAGTTGTGAGGCACGGGTGAAAGCAGTGGTGCTTCATTCATTTGCTTCTGAGAATAGCCCTTGGAGGTAAGCAGGGACCAGTAGTGTGATCACCGCTCCCATCTTGTTGGTTAGGTGTCGTCGAGTCGAGTCCAACCAGTAGTGACCCTGCATACAGCAGAACGAAACACTTCCCGATTCTGTGCCACACACATGATCTTATTTATGTTTAAGCCCACTGTTGCAGACATTGTGTCAATCCATCTAGTGGAAGGTTTTACTTCCTTTTTTTCATTGACCAGCCACTCTCCCAAACATGATGTCTTTTTCCAGGGATTGGTCCCTCATGACCAAAATATGTAAGATGCAGTCTAGCCATCCTTGCTTCCAAGGAACACTCTGGTTGCACTCCTTCTGGGACAGATCTGTTGGTTCTTTGGGCAGTCCGTGGTATATTCAATAATCATCTCTAGCACCATAATTCAAAGCATCAATTCTTCTCCTGTCTCCCTTGTTCAATGTCCAGTTTTCTCAACCATATGATGAGACTGAAAATACCATGGCATGAGTCAGGCGCACCTTTGTCTTCAATGTGACATCTTTACTTTTCAATAATTTAAAAGAGATCTTTTGCCACAGATTTTCCCAAAAGCAATCCATCTTTTGATTTGTTGACTGCTGCTTCTACGGGTGTTGATTGTAGGACCAAGTAAAGCAAAATCGTGGACAACCTCAATCTTTTCTCCATTTATTGTGAAGTTGCATACTAACCCAGTTGTTGTTTTTGTTTTGTTGATGTTGAGTTGCAATCCATACTGAAAGCTATGTTCTTTAATCTTCATCCGTAAATGTTTCAAATCCTCTTCACTTTCAGCAAGCAGAGTTGTGTCATCTGCATAACGCAGGTTGTTAATGAGTCTTCCTCCAATCCTAATGCCACATTCTTCTTCATAAAGTCCAGCTTCTTGGATTATTTGCTCAGCATAGAAATTGAAGAGATATGGTGAAAGTATACAGCCCTGATGTACACCTTTCTCAACTTTAAACCAGGCAGTGTCTCCTTGTTCTCTTCAAACAACTGCCTCCTGGTTCATGTACAGATTCCTCCTGAGTACAATTAGGTGCTCTGGTATTCCTATTCTCAAAGTGTTATCCACAATTTGTTATGATCCACACAGTCAAATGCCTTTGCATAGTCAATAAAACATAGGTAGACTTCTTTCCAATATTTTCTGCTTTTGGCTAATATCCATCTGACATCAGCAATGATGTCCCTAGTTCCCCGCCCTCTTCTGAATCCAGCTTGATTTTCCGACAGTTCCCTGTCTATATACTGCTGTAGTCGTTTTTGAAGGGTCTTTAGTAAAATTTTGCTTGTGTGTGGTATTAATGATATTGTTTGATGGTTTCCACATTTAATTGGATCCTCTTTTTTGGGAATAGGCACAAATACGGATCTCTTCCAGTCAGTTGGCCAGGTAGCTGTTTTCCAAATTTGTTGGCATAAACATGTTAGCACCTCCAGTGTTGCATCTGTTTGTTGAAACATCTCTTTTGTATTCCATCAATTCCTGGAGCCTTGTGCTTTGCCAATTCCTTCAAGGCCGATTCCACTTTGTCCTTCAATACCATTGGTTCCTTTTCATATACAACTTCTTGAAATGGTTGGTCATCTACCAGTTCTTTTTTGTATGACTGTGTATTCCTTCCATCTTCTTTTGATGTTTCCTGAATCATTTAATATTTTTCCTGTAGAATCTTTCACTATTGCCACTCAAGTCTTGAATTTTTTCTTCAATTCCTTAAGCTTGAAAAACAGAGAGCATGTTCTTCCCTTTTGGTTTTCTATCTCCAGATCTTTACACATATTATTATAATATTTGTTTTTGTCTTCTTGAGCTGCCTTTTGAAAACATCTGCTTAGTTCCTTAACTTCATCGTGTCTTCCTTTTACTTTAGCTGCTCAACATTCAAGGGCAGAGTCTCTTTTGACATGTAATTTGGTCTTTTCTTTTTTTTCCTGTCTTTTTAATAACCTTTTGCTTTCTTCATGAATGATATCTTTGATGTCATGTCACAACTCGTCTGATCCTATATCATTTATGTTTAATGCATTAAACCCATTTTTGAGGTGGTCTCTGAACTCAGGTGGGACATACTGAAGGTCATACCTTGGCTTTTATACACTTGTTCTAATTTTCTTCAGCTTCAATTTGAACCTGCATATGAGAAATTGATGGTCTGATCTACAGTCAACACCTGGTCTTGTTCTGACTTCTGATATGGAGCTTTTCCATCGTTTCTTTCCACAAATGTAGTCAGTTTCGTTCCTATATGTTCCATCTGGTGAATTCCATGTGTATAGTCACCGTTTATGTTGGGGAAAAAATGTATTTGCTATGAAAAGGTCATTGGTCTGACAAAATTCTGTCATGTAATCTCCAGCATCGTTTCTGTCACCAAGACCATATTTTCCAACTACTGAGCCTACTTTGTTTCTAACTTTTCCATTCTGGTCACCAGTAATTATCAGTATATCCTGATTGCATGTTTGATGTATTTCAGTTTGCAGAAGCTGGTAGAAATCCTCCCTATCTTCATTTGTGGCCTTAGTGGTGGGTGCATAAATTTGAATAATAGTCATATTAACTGGCCTTCCTTGTAGGCATGTGGATATTATTCTCTCACTGACAGCACTGTATTTCAGGACAGATCTTGAGATGTCTTTTTTGATGATGAACGCAACCCCATTTCTCTTTAGTTTGTCATTCCCAGCATAGTAGACCATATGATTCTCTAACTCAAAATGGCCCATGCTTGTCCATTTTAGCTCACCGATGCCTAGAATGTCAATGTTTATGCACTCCATTTCTAATTTTCCTAGATTCATACTATGTACATTCCATGTTCCAGTTATTAATGGATGTTTACAGTTGTTTCTCCCACCTTATAGATGTGCAAATGAGGTCTTTCCTAACGACACCTAGCGGAGTTTTATGTCTAATGTGTGGCTGTAACCAACTGCCTGGTGATGCTGAAAAGCATTTTGTCCAACAGAGGGCAGGCTTGTACCTGGCTGGGAGAAGGAAGACCCGCAGGTGTGCGCATGGTCCGCCCAGCTTCCATCCGGCCGCGAGTACGCGCTGTGCACGCGGTAGTCCAGCAGAGGGCGTTGTGGAGCCGCCTCGGATACAGGGCCGAGAGCCGGGTCCCTGCCTCCCACCCGACCCCGACTCCGGGAATCCTGACCCAGCAAGCTCTCCGCGCCCTGGGGCTTTTTCTTGCACGCTTGATGCGTGCTTATGTTTTCCTAGATGCGTGTTCCTTAATCAAACTGTGGAACAACAAATCAGAGCAGTGCCCCAAGTCATCTCAAGCTATGAGCCAGTGGCCACCGACACTGGGGTATCGCCTGTCTGCTCCGAGCGCCACCGCTCCCAACCCCCTGGCGGGGAGCCACATAGGCTGCTGGCTGGTCATCGCGGCTGCCGCCGCCGCGGGGTGCGACGGTGCCACGGGCGCACTCACGTCCCTCATGGAGGTGCCACCTAGAGTTTCTTCAGGCAGGATGACCTGGCAGCCTGTGCACCCCACCCACAGCTGGTTTCGCTTTCCCAATGCTGTTAAAAGTGCCTCTAACTGAAGGAGGGTGGTGGAACAGGTTTTAGCATTTTACTTAGGTTTTTTATGTGCTCCGTTTGTGTAAGAGTTCTTTCTGGTCTCTCCCCTGCCCCTCAGAAGATGCCCAGCGCCGCCCTCCTTGGCATTCGTCCAGAGTCCAGGTTCTAATAGCTTTCAGCGGGTTTAATTTTAACCATAAAGCCTTCTTTTGGAATACTTACTTTTTAATCCAGAAAGGGCCAGTTTGATACAGGACCGTAAACGCCTCCTGCCCAGAGTTAGTGGGCGAAGTTATGATCTTTTACTGCTAACATCTCTTTGAAAAGGGAAGGCTGATGTGGGGGTGAAAAGGGAAATCGTGGATAGATCAGTTTGAAGTGTTCTGATTTAATACAGTTGGGTGAGCTCGGGGTCTAAAGAGAGCAGGGTGAGGAGAGAATGAGGGGAGAAAGCTTGGAGGTCCCTGTGCAGTGCTGAGCCGCACATGGTAAAGATCGATCTCTTCTCAGAACTGTCCTCTGAGCAACCATGTGGCCTCTGTTTTCTGGGACAGTCTCCATTTCTGGGACAGAAGACACACTGGCCCTTTGTCAGATCACTCATTAGACTGCCACTGGCTCTCAGTTCTGGAAATCTGGTCACTTGAGAGGCCTTATCTCCCTAGGAATGGCCTGGCTCAGACTGCCAGGCAGAGGATGGGTCCCCAGAGCCCCCTGCGCTGCTCAGAATCCTTCTGATTTCACTTCTTCTCTTATAATAACTTCTCTTTGGAATAACTACTTGTATTTGTAGAACCTTAAAGAAGTTTTGATGTACCAGGGAAGAATTCTGTTGTCTCCCTTTCGGTGGCCTGCAGCCATAGCCCTGTGGCATCCGATCCCGTCAGATCTCGGAAGCTAAGCAGGGTCAGGCCTGCTTAGTGCCTGGATGGGAGACCGCCTGGGAACACCAGAAGCTGTAGGCTTGGGAGAAGGACCTGGCAACCCCCTCCCAAAAATCAATCTGCCATCGAAAACCCAATGAACAGCAGAGAAGCACTGACAATAGTGTTTCCCCTGTTGTACAGAGGGTCGCTATGAGTCGGATACCGACTCGACGGCACCTAACAACAACAACAACCCTTTCGGTAGATGAGGTAGCAAACTTTTTATTTGGCAATAAGAAAAAGAAAGATGAGAAGAAAATGGGGTGTGTGTATGGGAGACCAGTTCTAAAAAACGATTCATGTCGATCCTTGCGGAGGCAAGCAATTTTTGGAAGCCTTCTTCATTTTACAGAAATAGTCCTCACTTTGCCATAGGTTCATGCTTGGGCCTACTTAAGCAGAGCTCTTCTGGAGCATTTGGGTAACAAGGAGGACAAAACAACCCAAGAGTAGTCACCACAGGCCATTGACAGTGGCAAATTAATCTTGAGTGAAAATCCAGGGTCTGATTGCTCAATAAGACCTGAGTTTTCAGGATTGGGGGCGTACCTCAGCCATAGAGCATGTGCTTAGCGTGCCCAAGACCCTGGGTTCCATCCCCAGCACTGAGAAATGAGGTAAATAAATAACAATAAGGGCAGATGCAAAAAAAAGCCAAGATGTATATCCATGCTGGCTCGTCAGTTCTCCCAACAGCTCCAAGAGGCAGAACCACTGTCCTTCACAGCTGCTCCCTGCTGCGGCTCCATGAACGGCCAGGCACCACGTCTGTCAGGGATTTTTGGTGTGTACAAGGAGAATGATCCAGCCATTCCTGTCCTAAGCTGGCACAGAGTCAGAGCCCAGTGCCCTCCCTTCTCTCCCCTCTGAAAGAGGACTGAAGAAGAGAGAAAACAAAAGTTTCACATGCCAGAGGAAAACATGGTACAGAGATGAATAAAGGTTAAAAATGGAGGAGGAGGAGGAGTAGAGGAAGAAGAAGAAGGAGGGAGGAGGATGCAAAGGAAGAGGAGGAGGAGGAGAAAAGCAGCAGCAGCAAGCAGGCCCAGCTAATCGAGGGTCTGAGCCCCGCTAAGATTGTGGTTCTGTTCCGTCACTGGGCTTCTAGCTCAGCTGTCCACCTCAGCCCTGTGCCCACGTGTCTCAGGCAGCTCCTTCGCTCTCTAGGTGTTCTCCTGGCCTCCTCCCCCTCTCCTCATTTGGACCTGGGTTCCTACATCTCAGGCCGCCCCTCTTTGAGGCCTTCCTCTGAGCCTGCCAAAAGCAAGGATGAGGTGGCACTCTTAGGACATTGCTAGGCTTCCCTTGGGAGTCGTCACCCCTAGGCTGTCGATAGCGATGTCTTAAGGGAGGTGATAGTTGGCTGTCAGTTCCACTGGGAGGGAGCAGCCCAGGTCACAGATGCCAGTCTGGTGGAGCTAAGGCACCCTGGGGAAAGGCTGGGCTGTGTCCCGACTGGAGTGCAGGAAGGAGGGGTGTCAGGAGGGGTGTTGACCCCCCCTCCCCGTGAATCCTTAGCACGGCACCGTGGTTTTCCCAAGCCCAGCACAACCAGCACCAGGCTTCCTCTTTGTCCAGGTTCCCTCCTGAAAGCACAGGAACACCAGTGAGAATAACAGGGTTTGAAAAATGGGAGGCCCCACAGGAGGCTTGCATTATTGGGAGAGATACCAGAAGTTGTAGGACACCACATCCAGAGGGTGGCTGACACTAAGGAGTCCACCAGGGGTGGGAGGAGACCATTTTGGCACTGGGTCATTGAGAAATTCCCTGTAAATACTCTAATCCTGGAGAGAAGGGCTGGAACCATGAGCTTCAGTTGGAGCCTCTGGAGCTGACCTAATTACAATGTCTGTTTAATTAATAGGTAGTTCTTTGGTGTGGGACAGCAAGGTCACACGCACCCCCGAATATTAGCAACACTGTCCCGGGGCTCTAGAAAAAGTGATGACAGAGTGTTCGGCTGCAGGCTGCTTCTACCTTCGTCTCCAGGCTGGCAGAGACCAGAAACGGAAGAAAATATTGACGTGGCATCCCAAATATTCATTCTAGAAAACAAATGCACTGGGCAGGGCAAGCAAGCTAGGAGGGGCTTGAGATGCAGTCATGGCCTAAGGAAGCCACAGAGGAGCTCCCTTAGCCAGCGATGCCTCACAGGAGCCCCAGAGGCTGTGACAGACTTGCAGCCACATGTGGAACAGTGCCGTGGATGGAGTGTTTCCTGCGCCAGACTCACCCTGTCAGCAAGACACCGTGTACACCATGAGTTTGCCAAGTTGCAGCACATTATGCAAATCTCTTTAAGCCCAATTAAAGTAATGTTTAGAACTGTTGTAGGTAGGAAAAGCTAGAAAAGTGCTATAACAAACCATGATTACTGAAATTAGAGTGCCTCAAACTTGAGCATTAAAGAACCTTGTGAATTTGTAGGATTAACCAGGCTGAGTATCTCTTGGAAGAGCTAGGTGGGTAAAAGATACCAACACTGTGTAGGTCTTTCAGGAAGCTTGGAGCAGATGGAGGAGGGAAGGAAAGTCTATCACACCAGAAAATATCTTCCGATACCAGGAGTTATTCTCCCATCCACAGAACACTGGAGGTCAAATTGTCTGGGTCAGTTAACTGGGTAGCAGAATAAACTGTCAAGGAGCAGGCCATGCACGGATCTGGAGGAAGTGGTTAGGGATGAATACTCCATGGCAGCCGCTTTGATGGTGAAATGGTTGAACCCCAGGCCCTGCCGTAAGATGTGAGGAGTCACTCCAGATTTACAAGCTCATTAAACTGCTAGTATTTTCGACTGTCTACATGTTTAGCTTAGAGAAAATATGCAGAATGCTTCCAGCCACACCTAAGACTTCTCAAAGCACTTAGCTGACAGAATTTTTTTTTTTCTTCTAATTACTCAAGCGAGCGTCTCTGTTATTTACAAAGTGTGTGGAAGGCAGAGACTTGTGGTTTGGGTACCCTTTCAGTATAGAGAGGTCAAATTCTGCCCACCAGGATGAACTGTCAGACTGCCAGAGACTGCCAGAGTCAAGTTCCATTCCCCTAAAAAAAAATCAGATGTCTGTCTGATTTGTTCTGGCCCTGGGGCCAGGGAAAAGGCTTTGAATTCATTTGTACTTCTTCCCTGACTTTATGGGAGAAGAGAGGCTGGTTTGCTTGAAAACTCTCCTTCCTCACTCCCTATCTTTTTCCCCCCTTTGGTACTTGGGGGATGACCCCAGGGCCTTGTGCATATCAAGTGCTCTACTACTGAGCTGGACCCCCCAGGCCCTTTTATATTTTTTCATCTTGAGACAGGGTCTTGCTAAATTACATAGGTTGCCTCTGGCCTCGAACTTGGATCCTCCTACCTCTGCCTCCCAAGTTGCTGGGGATTACAGTCCTGAGCCACCCTGCCTGGTTCCTATTTACTTTTTTTTTTTTTTTTTTTTGTGGTACTGGGGTTTGAACCTAGGAACTCACACTTGCATGCTTTGCAAGTGGTATACCACTGAGCTGCACTCCCAGTCCCCCTTTTTTTTTTCCTTTTTGAGACAGGGTCTCGCTGCCTCTGGTGTAGAACTTGATATCTTCCTACCTCCACCTCCCAAATTGCTGGGATTACAGCCATGTGCCACTGCGCTTGGCTCCCATTCACTTTTGATTTGACAAAATGAGAAGGCTTCTACATCGTTCCTTCCTTCCTTCCTTCCTCGGATGTTGGTAAGATCCATGAGATAATGGTTATAATGTCCTTTGAATGGCCTCAAGAAGAGTGCAACCCAACTGTTATCACACCTGGATCTGCTCGCAAATGGAGTTTCCATCTACTGGCCTGAGACTGATGCCCAAGACAAAAGAAGGCACGTTACTGATCTAGTCATACAGGAGCCTATTGGTTGCAGTTTGTCTGTCCTGACCTTCACATCACCAAGCTTTTAACGCCAGAAATAGTTAATGGTCATTCAGCCACCTGGGCTCCTCATCACCTCTAGGGCGACTGCGTATTTCCAGCCTCTGTTCCAGGAACTAATAATAGGTGGAATGAAAAGACTGTTTCCTCTGATCCACTTTTATGAGACGTTTTCAAACGTTAGGTGGGAGGGAAATGGCTGATCTGTTCACTTGTGCAGGAAGGTGTCAGAGGGATGGCAGGGAAGCCCCACCTTCCGGGATCCTCTCGCTCAGGACAGCCTGGTCCTTAGACAGCCAGGAATCCAGGAACATCAAGGCAGCAGCAAGCTTTATGGCGTCCGTGCCGTTGTGCTTTGCAGGTGATGCTGCCTGACGGCCGCAGGCAAGCCCATGATCAGAGGGCGCTGAGGTTTCTCTGGCAGCCCTTTCCACAGCAGCGCTCCTTGGGTCACGACTCTTCACGACGCCTGTGACATTTAGAGACTGTCCCAGTTTCCTTCATCCAGAAGACCTTTCCTCATGGGTAGTAGAGGAGTTGGATTTCTCATGAGAAGGATATTGGGCTCTGCACCCCTTTGGAGGAACCATCGGCCCCATGAGTGTCACTCACACCCAGCAGAGCCTCAAGGATAAAGTGTTCTTCCAGAGTCAGGGTCAGGAGGGAGGAGGGGTTTGCAGGAGTCTGAGAAGCCTAGAAGTCCCAGGGCAGGGGGCAGGGGGCAGAGGGGGGAGGATCATGACACCTGTTTTGTTTTTTTGGTGGTACTGGGGGTTAATCCAGGGCCTTGCGCTTGCATGCTCTGCAAGTGCTGGACCACTGAGCTGCACCCTCAGCCCATTTTTTTACTTTTTTTTTTTATTAGAAATTTTTAATGTACATCATAATGTGATTCATTTTGACATGCTCTTCATTGTGACAAGTTTCATATATGCAATTTGATAAACATTATTCATATAGGTTACCCCTTACCCTCCCCTATGTTTCCCCCTTCCCCCCCTTCCCATCTAAGTTTCCCATCCAAGTCTTCTCTATCTTTTACTATGTAGTATTTTTCTATATGTCCTAGGGTTCCATTTCTGTTTAAGATAGAAACTTTTCCTGTAGTGGTCTTTGTTTTTATCTTATTAGAACAATTACATGCGATTTCTAGTCCATTTATATTGACCTCATTCTTATCTTCCCTCCCCCCCTTTTATTATGATCTGACCTTTGAGTAGGATTTTTCCTTCTTGTAATTTTGAATTAGCTCCCTCATATGAGTGAGAACATGTGTTGTTTCTCTTCCATTTTTTTACTTTTTGAGAAAGGGTCTCGCTAAATTACGCAAACTGCCTCTGGTCTCGAACTTGCCATCCTCCTGCCTCCGCCTCCCGAGCCACTGGGATTATAGGCATGCTCCACCGTGCCCGGCTATGACACCTGTTGAGAGGAGCCTGGCAGTGGTTGGACCAAGGACAGGGCAGCAACAGAGGCTGGGAGAGGTCGTGGAGGTGGTGCACCAGCTCTGGAGCCTGGGAGGAGGAAACGTTTAGCAAACATTGGTTAACTAAACCAACGGAATGGGAGCAGAATGTGCATGGAGGTGTCAAAACGCATCCTTAGGGAAAAGAATGTGAACTGCTGCACTAGGGGTGGTCACAGGTGGAGGAGCAAGAGCATTGGAAAGGAGACAGATGGAAAGCTTTGCAGCCACAAATTGATCCTTTCTGTGTTTGTGCCACCAAGCACTGCACCTAATGACAGGTGGCTCCGTCTTGTTTTATTTTAGACAGGGAATCGCTATGTAGTTGAGGCTGGCTTTGAACTTGAGATCCCCCTGACTCAGCTTCCTGAGTGCTATGATTACAGACATATAGACATGTGTGACCACAGCCAGCCCTCAAGTGACTCTTGTTGGTTATTTGTGTATGTTTGTACTGTTATATTTTCTTCTCGGTAATTTTAGGTTTTATTTTATTTTTTTCCGGTGTTGAGGATTGAACCCAGGACCTTGTGTGTGCTAGGCAAGCTCTCCACCACTGAGCCATACTCCCAGCCCACAATTTTGGGTTTTAAGAATATGTTGGTGCCAGGCGTGGTGGCACACACCTGTAATCCCAGTGGCTCGGGAGGCGGAGGCAGGAGGATCGCAAGTTTGAGACCAGAGGCAGTCTGTGTAACTTAGCGAGACCCTATCTCAAAAAGTGAAAAATGGGCTGGGGGTGCAGCTCAGTGGTCCAGCACTTGCAGAGCATGCAAGCACGAGGCCCTGGGTCCAACCTTCAGTACCACACACACAAAAAAAGAATATGTTGGTGAGGAGCCATGCGTGGTGGGATACACCAGTAATCCCAATACTCAGGAGGCTGAGGCAGGAGGATTGCGAGTTCCAGGCCAACCTAGGCTCCATAATGAGTTCAAATCCAGCCTGGGCTACGTAGCAAGACCATGTCAAAACAAAACAAAACATTGGCAAACCCAACAATTTCAGAAGCATTGGTTCCACCTAGGCTTGCTCCGGGAAGATGAGGCCCCCACCCCACCCCTGCCTTTCCGTGTAGCCCTTCATCCCTACCATCCACCACGTGACCCTCCGGGGCTACAGATGGTTCTCATTCTGCCTGGACGTTTGCCTTTCCTTCTGGAAGCCGGGCTCTTGCCCTGGAGCATGCGTGAGTGCGCATGGACACCTGGTCAGGGAGGGGAGTCCTGTGACTCTGAGGTGATGGGTCAGTGGAAGGGTTGGGGTGAGCAAAAGTGAAGCAAGAGTGATACCACGTGCCAGCGCTAGAGCTTGCCGTGGCGCCAGGTGTCTTCTGCCCCTGGTTCCGGAGAGCAGAGAGAAAGGCTCAGTTCTCGGCTGCAGCACTCACCTCCGCGAGAGCGGGCTCCATGTCAGTGTTCGACTCTGCTCATTTGTAAGAAGGGGTTGGTTCGCTGGGAACCGGATGCAGAAGTGAGGCTTTGAGTAGAGTTTGAAAATAAAAATCAAGGTGGAATGTTTTATGGGCAAGAATATGACATAGTGACCCAGGCTGCCACTGGAACCCTCTCACTGCCCTCAGTGTCCTCTGGAGAGTAATTGTAGCCCACAGCCACAGGGGAACAGCGGGGAGACCGACCTAGTCCTCTGTACTATTCCAGAGGCTACTCCCAGGGCAGAGTCGCTGTGGCCAGCAGTCTGCCCTGTTAAGCCAGAGGAGGGGACCAGAAAGGTGTGTTCCTGGGAGACCCGAGCATGGCTTCCTCTAAGGCACTGTTGGGCAGAGGGTTCCATTCCAGGGCCTTCTGGAGAGGAACCCAATAGAGGTTGCCCTGTGGTGGCCACCGCAGGCCAGGTGCACAGCCAGCTGCTGTCTGCTGTCCAGCCGGTCCTCAGTCCCAGCTGGAGCCCACGTGGTTTTCCTTCCTGGAGATGAGGCAGGGAAGAGGTTTGTTTGTCCAGATGCCACCGGGCGGATGACTAGAGCACAGGAGTGTCTCAGGGTGCAGTGCCAGGCCAGCCCCGCCTAACGTCTCTATTCCTCATCCGGGAGTGCTGTAATCAGCAGGTTGATTCAAAACTGGGAGGGGCTGGGAAACCCCTTGGGCAGGAGATTTCGAAATGAGATTCTGAGATTCAGATTAGAAGAAAAACACAGCGGGTGGGGTCCTAAGGAACGAAGAGGCAGGCAAAGCTCCTGTCACGACACTCCACTGGATAGCGGGGATAAACAGAAGCGCCTGGAGCGGAGGGGCTGCGGCGGGGCGAGGGCAAAGCTCTTCCTTGCTGCCTGACCCCACCCTTGACAAGCAGCACCCTGAGCCTCTCTGTTCAGCGGGCGGAAGCACACCTGCCGCAGCGCTTTGGGTCTAGGGCATGTCGGCACCAGCAAGGGGCAGCGGAAGAACTTGAGGGCAGGCACAGGAGTAGTGTGGGAACAGGGGGCGCTGGCAGGGGCACTGGGAGGAAAATGTGCTTGTGCTGGATCATTCAGAGAGGGGCCAGCGGGGGAGCAAGGAATAAGGAAGCTCAGGCCCCCACAGCCTTGGTGGCCGGGAGTGCAGGGGGCAGCTCCCCACTATGCCAACAGAGGCTGTCTTGCTGCCTGTGGCCCTCATCACACCGTCCTCCCTGGGCTGGAGCTCAGGACACTTGGCATGGAAAGGGTGGGTCTTGGTGACATGGAGGGAGATATGGGCTGGATCTAGAGCCAGAGGAGCAGAAGTGAGAAGGAGATGGAAAGGAAACTGAGGAAGTGGAAGAGCAGTTAAAAGAATCTCGAAAAAGACCTTGCAACATGGCTCCTGCCTGTCATCCCAGCCGCTCAGGAGGTGGAGGCAGGAGGATGGGGAGTCCGAGGCCAGAGGCAGCCTGGGTGACTTAGCGAGACCCTGTCGCAAGATAAAAAAAAAATTTTTAAATGAGCTAAAGTTGTGCTTGCCCAGCATGCTCAAGGCCCTGGGTTCAACCCCGAAATACAGGGCGGGGGGAATAAAAGAATTCCAAAAAGAACAATAACAAAAAGAGAGGTAGGACAGAGGGACGGGGAAGGGCATCCTAGAAGGAGTGAAGAAGGGAGAACAGAATGAGAATCATGTCTCCCATCTGAAGGACTTGCAGTGGCCCAGTGTCATGGCCAGCACTTAGCTTGCTGTGATCACGAAGTCGCTTTCCCCTGCATGGGTTGGAGGAAACGGGGCTGGTGGAGGGCGTCTGGCCCCACACCGGGAAAGCCAAGGGTGGGACTGTGAGGGCCAGCCGAAGGGCTCTGAACAAGAGGGGCTTGTGATTCATGAGTGCGCGCCGGCCTCGTGCGGGGTGGGGACCCATCTAACCGGAATCGCTGCCCAGCCTCTCCCAGCCTCCTTAGATGACAAGCTGCGGCATCCCCAATCCACCCAACTCAGCCCCCAAGCACTTTGTCAGAACGTCCGTAAACAAGTCCAGGTGAGGGAGGTCACAGGTCTCCGCATTTTGTGTCATTTTCTCCTCCCCAGTGCCCAGCTCATGACTAACCAGGATGTCTCTGTATTCTTTCCTCCAAGAGTAGTCAGGAGGTTGCCAAACACCTTCCTTTGAGCTCAGAGGCAGTTTATTTTTGCATCCTATTGCTGTGGACCAGGAAACCTGAGTGTGCCTGAAGTCTTTGGGAGAGTCGTCTCTCGCCTGCAACATGGGCAGCGCTCTCAGTGGCCAGGATCAACCTGACCACGGCGGCTGGTCACCTTTCTTGTGCAAGTTAAATTAAAAATGCATGTCATCAACTACTATATCCAAACATTTTTCAGGCATTTATGCTTTCCAAAGCAACTCGTTACCTTACTTAATCTTCACAGTAGTCCTGCGTCACTGTTATTGTTATAGCTCTGGAATCCCAGAAAGGTAAACCAGCTTCCCCACAATCAACTGGTAGACCTCGAAGGCAGACTCCATGTCCTCTGACTGAAATCCTTTTTTGCTTTCTATACAATGTCACAGCACCCCACTACTACCACAAACACTGTTTAGTCAGGACCTCTGGAGCTCTTTACCCAAATATTTGGAAGGCTCAGCCTTCCACGCACTCCAGGTCCGCCCCGCTTTTGTGACCATCCAACATGAGAGGAATTTCCACTTTTTTTTTTTTTTTTTGGTACTAGGGACTGAACCAAGGGCCTCATGCATACTCTGCAAGGCTCTTCCACTGAGCAGCACCCCAGCCTATGTTTAATTTTTTAAATTGAGACAGGGTCTCACTCTATGATGCAGGCTGCCTCTGAGATCCTCCTGCCTCTATCTCCCCAAAATGCTGGGATGACAGGTGTGCACCACCGCGCGCCCGGCTCAGGAATTTCCACTTCTTAGTGAAGAATGTATATGTAGAGCAAAGAATTTTAACACTTTCTGTACTGAGAACCCTTTCAAAATGACCAAGAAGGTTTCTTTTCATTACAAAAACAATATGAGACTATTGTACAAAAAGTGTAAAATATATAAAAAAGCAGAATAAAATAAAAATCATAATCCTGAGAACTGGGGGATGTGGCTTAGTTGTAGAATGTTTGCCTACCATATGCAAGGCCCTGGGTTTGACCTCCAGCACAGCAAGGAAAAGAACAAAACCAAACAGAACAAAACAAAAAAGTTTTCTTGAGCCAGGCGTGACGGTATACGCCCGTAGTCCTAGCACTAAGGAGGTGGAAGCAGGAGGATCATGAGCTCAAGGCCAGCCTGGGCTACAAGGAGAGTCAGAGACCAACTTGAGATACAGAGTGACACCCTGTCTCAAAACAAAACAAAAAATCATATTCTCATAATTTAAGCTGAGTAATAATTTAGCATTGAAACATGATGAGGTGTCTGTCTTTCATAATCTATATGACGTACATGTGAAATTATTTGTGTTTATAAAAATGGGAAATATGCCTATTCCATAATACTATTTGTTGTTGTTAGGTGCCATTGAGTCAATGTCCAACTCATAGCAACCCTACGTACGACAGACAAAACACTATGGTTGTGTTTCTCTGCTATTCATAGGGTTTTCAATGATTAATTGATCTTTGGGAGTGGGCTGCTGGGTCCTTCTCCCAAGCCTACAGCACCTGGTGCTCCCAGGCAGTCTCTCATCCAAGTACTAACCAGGTCAGACCCTGCTTAGCTTCTGAGATCTGACAGGATCAGACACCACAGTGGTATGGCTGTTTGGAACTTGTTTTTTTAACTTAATACATTCTAAACATTTTCCTGAAATATTTTTATAACATCACATTTAGTAGATACATATATTTCAGTACTATTTTTAAATATTTTCTGGAATCAACTATTTAGTTTGCTCCTACTTTAAAAATATTATAACTAGTTTTATGATATATTTTTGCTATGGTAAAATGTATGTAATTTTCACTTCTTTGATTATTATGAAGGAAGTTGAGTTTTCTTCATGTGGTTTATCATTTGATGGTCTTTCATGAGTAGTTCACTCAGACTAATTTGCTAGTTATTTTTTCTTCCTTTCCTTTTTTTTTTTTCTTTTTGCAGTACTGGGGGTTTGAACTTTGGGCCTCCCTCATGCTAGGTAAGTGCTCTACTATTGAGCTGCATCTCCATCGGTTTTTGTGTGTATATGTATGTGTATGTGTGTGTGTGTATATATATGTATGTGTATATATATGTATATATATATATATACAAAATATATTTTGAGACAAGGTCTTGCTAAATCGCTCAGGTTGCCTCTAATCTCGAACTTGCCACCCTCCTGCTTCAGCCTCCTGAATCGCTGGGATTACAGGTGTGCACTACAGTGCCTGGCCAATTTGCCAGTTTTCCAGGGTGTGTATTTTATTTTTCTTATGGATATGTAAGAACTGCCCCAGCCCATGGCTAAAGGCTTTTACTCTGCTGACCTCTTACTCTGCCCAAGAACTCTTTATATCAAGACTAAAATAAAAGTTTTCTGCTAGTTGGGCATGATGGCGTATACTCATGATCCCAGCACCTGGGAGGCCGAGGCAGGAGGATCACAAGCTCAAGGCCAGCCTGGGCCACATAATGAGACTCTCTCCTAGAAAAAAAATTGTCTGGGGAAGATGGATGTTGACATCACATTTTAGGGACCCACTCTGCATTTATACATATGTTGTTCCCCCTAACGTGAGCCTCTGAGATCTTCCTGGGAGAGGCTGGGTGTGGTAGCCCACACCTGTCACCCCAGCCCTCAGGAAGAATTCGAGTTCTAGGCCATCCTGGACTACAGTGTGAGATCCCCTATGAGAAGAAACAGAGCAAAACAAAACAAACGAACAAACAAACAAAATTCCTCCTCTCTGGGAGAAAGCAGAAGAGAGCCAACGTGTAGGGGCATTAGTTACGGAGGGAGCCCCCTCGTTGGGGGTGGGTGGGAAGTACTGCCATGGCAAGAACAGAGACCCCGCTCTGAGGGCCCCTCCTGCCTCTGTCCTAAGGGCCTAGGCGGCAGGGTTGGGCTGTTGCAGGCTGCTGGCGGCCAGCCTGCCCTCCTCCTCCCTGAATCCCAGGTGGGTCCGCTCCTTCGCCCTGTTATTACCGCTGGCAGATGGTTTGTGCCGCTGGCAGAAGGGACGCGAGTCCTTCCAGTTCTCCTGGTCTCCCTCTGCAACTCATCCGCTGCTGTGCGTGGGGAGGGGGAGGCGCCTGGGCCTGTTACCTGGAGTCCGCAGAGGCGGAGGCGGCAGGGAGGGGGCCAGGCAGGAGCCGGCTGGACTGGCCACACTGAGGAGGTGAGGACAGGATGGCAGGCCCGGTGCCTTACGTGACTGGAAAACTGGGGCTGCAGGGAGGAGGTCGGGGTGGGGGTGGGGGTGGGGGTGCGCAATGCTGGGAGGTCAGGTCTGAGCTCCACTGGCTTTGGAACACCCCAACCCACTCTGGATCTTCTGAGCAGCTTCCCTCTGTTCTTCCTTCCCTCCTGCCCCTTCTCCAGGTGTGAAACACGTAAGAGCCAGCTGTGAGCCGGGTGCCGTGGCACACGCCTGTAATCCCAGCGAGTGGGAGGCGGAGGCAGGAAAATCGCAGGTTAGAGGCTAGAGGCAGCCTGTGCAATTTAGCAAAACCCTGTCTCAGAATAAAGATTGAAAACGGGAGCCGAGGGTACAGCGTAATGCGGGAGCTCTTGCCCGGCAGGTACAAGGCGTCAGGTTCAAGCCCCACAAAAAAAACAAATACATTAGTGTAAATAAATAAAAATAAAATAGAAGCCAGGGGTGGCTGCTACTAAGCAGGAACCAACATCCCTGGCGTTCTGTGGCTGAAGCCAGACCGGTCACCCAAGGGTGCCCCAGCTGGGCCTCGGGTGCCCACACTCCCTTTTCTCAGATTTCCACGTGTTCTGGGGGAAGAGACACACATTCTGCTTGGTGACCTTGGCACTTTCTTGACCTCTTCAGGTCTGGCGGTCCCTGTGCATAAGGTGACAGTAACAGTTCCCACCCCTCAGAGTTGCTGGAAGGTTCAGTGACGTGCACAATACACTGGACAGATGGCAGGGGGTGCTTGGTTGCGCCTCTGTCCCTTCCTCCTTTCTGCTTTCTCAACTGTCTTGACAAGGGGTGACATTTGGCAGCTTGGGAGATTTCTGCTCAAGGTGGGAGTCCATGGAGGGACCAGTGGCTGTGCCCCAGGCAACCAGCCCCGCCTCCTCTCGCGGCCACTCTGTTCGTCCCTTCTGTGGCGCTGGATGGGCTGGGTTTGTTCCCCCTACCAGAAATGAACCTCTGGAGCCGTGGTCGGAGCTCTGCACCCCCGTGCTTCTGCACCATGCCCGGCACAGAGTAGGTACTCGGCGTTTCAGAGAATAAATGCAGAACGGGACAGAAAGGAGCCCTCATTTCGCAATCACTGCAGGTCCGAGCGGCGAGAGCCCCAGCTTTGGAGGCCCGCTGACTCACGTCCGAGCCTGGCCTCCTCACTCACAAGCCATGTGACCTTGAGCAAGACTGTTGGTCTTCCTGAGCCTCGATTTCCTTGTCTAAAAATAGCCCCAGTAATAGCTACCTCCACTAGTGGTTGTGGGGATTAGAGATGATGTCAGAGAGAAGCCCAGCGTGCCGCTGTCCCGCGCGTAGTAGGAGCTTAGTCAGTGGAAGCGGTGATTAGATGTGGTTATAGGACTGTTTACGTGCGCACGTAAAGCAAAGCCTTGCACCAAGAGCTTGTGGGTTCGTTGTACGTGGTGTGGCCTCTCTAGGAGCCCTAAGAACCTCTCTTGGTTTGGTCTTACAACTGTTTCAGTGCCTGGGATTAAACATGGGGCCCTGGGCCTGCTAGGCAAGCCCCCCACCACTGAGCTATGGCTCCAGCCTGATCTTACCCCTTCATGCTGACGCTGCTGTGTGTTGTGGAGCAGAATGTGCTGCTGTGGCACTAATCGGCAGTGTGGCCTGGGCATGGAGTGGCACTCACCTGCTCTCTGCCATGGGCAGTGCTGCCTAGGTTTCCTCTCTGGGGGTGGCAGGAATGGGGGTAGAAATGGGAGAGGGCACATCAGCTGCCCTTCAAGTCTGAAGTCTGAGCACGTCCACATGTGAGATTATGCAGGTCACACAGAAGCCTGGCTCCCATTCCTCAGATCTCTGACTTTTTTTTGTGTGTGTGTGAACCCAGCTGGGATTTAGCTCAGTTGGTAGAGCGCTGCGCTGTAGTCTCTGAGGTCCCGAGTTCAATTCTCAGCACCGCAAAAATGGGAGAAGGGCCTGGCAATCCACTCCCAAGGCAATCCCGAAACAGTCAGCCATTGAAAACCCTATGAGGGTCGCTATGAGTCGGATACCGACTTGATGGCACCTAACAACAACAACGAAGGGTTGAACCCAGGACCTCGCACTTGCATGCTTTGCAAGTGCTAGACCACTGAGCTGCACTCCCAGTCCAGTTTTTTACTTTTTGAGACAGGTCTTGCTAAATTACGCAGACTGCTTCTGGGTCTCGAACTTGCGATCCTCCTGCCTCTGCTTCCAGAGTCGCTGGGATTACAGGCGTGCGCCACTGCACCCGGCTCAGATCCCTGACTTAAAATTCTATTCAGTTTGGCCCAACCTGACAGAATTTTCTGGGTGGGTTGGATGGGGTGGCACAGGCTTGTAATCCCAGCACTTAGGAGCTACATAGCAAGACCCTGTTTCATGCAGGTGTGGTGGCACAGGCCTGTGATCCCAGCAGTTTGGGAGGCTGAGGCAGGAGGATCATGAGTTTGAGGCCAGAGGCAGCCAGCACAATTTAGGGAGATTCTGTCTCAAAATAAAAGATAAAAAATGGGTTGGGAGTGCAGCCCAGTGGTAGAGCATTTTCAAAGGGCCCAGTGTTCACACCCCCAAGTACTGCCAAAAAAAAAAAAAGTGGGAGGAAGAGCCTTGGAGATTATTTTGTCCAACCTGCAATCTCAGAATTGAGACCCTGTTGTTGTTGTTAGGTGCCGTCGAGTCAGCATCCGACTCATAGCAACCCTACATACAACAGGGGAAACACTATTGTCAGTGCTTTTCTGCTGTTCATAGGGTTTTCAATGGCAGATTGATTTTCTGGGAGTAGGTTGCTGGGTCCTTCTCCTAAACCTACAGTATCTGGTGTTCCCAGGCGGTCTCCCATCTAAGTACTAACCAGGCCCAACCCTGCTTAGCTTCTGAGATCTGATGGGATCTGATGCCACAGGGCTACAGCTGCAGGCATTGAGACCCTGTAGTGATCCTAAAGATGGCACCCCTAGCTCTCTCGGCTGGTAGCCCAGCAGTCAGGATACTGGCTCCTCCTGCTCTTGGTCAAGCCGTGCCAGGAATCAGAAGAGTCTGCTGCTCCCTAAAATGGGGTCAGTGCCGCTGGAACTCTCAGCTCTTGCTCCCCTGGGGTCTGCAGTGGGAAGCAGCTGAAGCAACTCTCTGGTGGCCTTCCCCTCCTCCTAGGCACCTCCCAAGCCTCAGGTGGCCCCATCTCCACTGCAGTTTGTCAGGGGGCTTCTTCCCAGGTTTTGGAAACTGAGACGTTGTCGCTTGCCCAAGGTCACAAAGGTCATGGAGAGGGCCAGTCACAAACTCAGTTTCTTGATCTGAGCCCATTTCGTTCTTTGCCACCCACTGGCCCTAGGGACCATCCAGAAGCGAAGAGAGGCCTTTGGGGTTGTTGAGGCCGCACTTCTGATAATATTAAGTTCACATTTGCTTTTTGGGGGAGAAGGTGGGGTAGCCCATCTCCCTGATGTTCAACCAAAACCCCTAAGTTGTTTTATAACTTAATTTTGTTCTGATTGTAAAAATAACATATGCTCCCAGCAAAAAAGTAAAAAGACGTTCAAATCTAGAGTGCAAATCTGAGTGGCACCCATGGCTGTCAAGTTTCCCCCTGCTTCGTTTTGGGAAGAACAGTAGGACTCTGCCTTCCTCCTGGATCAGGCCCCATCTCCTGTCAGGAGCACCTTGTGGGTCCTTATTGATCCCAGGCAGGGCTCCCAGAATGCCTGAGGCTGACCAAACCCAGCAGGCCAGGGGTGGGGATGGCTCTGCCCTGTCCCCACACTCTTGTCCTCCACCCTGTGTCCTCTTCTGCCCTGTCCTCCTGTGTCCCCCAGGCTGGAGGCCCTGTCCTCCGAGGAGCCTTTGTTCTTTTGGATGCAAAGGACTCCTTCTGGGGTTCCCTCAAGCCTGAGGTGTGGCCACACCCTTTGTCCTGAGTTACATATTGACCTGCACTAACCTCTTCCCCAGTCAGCTGAGGGCGTTGCCCCCTCGGCACCCGCCCACTTCAGTCTGGGGGAACCTGAAGGTGCCTGAAATGAGACCACCTGGCCCAGTGCTGCCAGAGAAGGACTCTTCTGAGGGCAGTGCAGGGTCCCTTCCTGAGTTCATCCAAGGAGCCTGGGGCAGGGCAGGGACAGAAGATCAAAGGAACCCCAGGAACCTACCACAGCCACCACCCCTGGCTCTCTGGAAGCTGTCTTTCTCCCCTTGAATACAGAGCCCCAACAACAGGGTCCTGGCTGCTGGGCTGTGTGAACTAGGGTTGCCTGTCCTTTCTCAGGGGAGAGCTCTCCAGAGATGTTCTGGGCTGCTGCGCCCAGAGCTGCAGCAGGGCGGGGCCTCCTGCTCTCTGGGCTTCTCGCAAGCCTGGGAGGGCAAATCAACCGCTGTGTCCCTCTCTCCTCCCAGCGTCCTGCCGCCAGCCTTCCCACACCTGCGCGCGTTCCGGCCGCGGCCTGGAAGCCCTCCGCTCCGCCATGGTGGAGGAACCCTGCAGTGGGACTCAGGGACCAGGGGCTGGGGAGGTGATGGCCAGGCCAGGTAATGTCCACATTTCCTTCTAGCTCCGACACCTCGAGGTGCTCCGCTGCGGCTCTCCCGGCGCCTCCCCGGTTCTCAGCTGGCAGCGTGCACGCGGCTTCCGGGTGCCCCGAGCTGGCCTGCCCTGCCGAGTCCTAGCCCAGCTCCGCTCCGCTTTCATCGTGAGACTTTGGGCCAGCTCCCTCACTTCCCTCTGTCAGGCTCGGGGGTGATAACAGCACCTACCTCCCAGGATGGCTGGAAGGTCAAAGGAGCGGATCTGCAGAAAGCACTTCTGGAGTGTCATTGGCACAGATGGGCATGGAGTGTGGCCATCCCGAGCTGTCTGACCAGGAGTGACATGACCTTTGTACCCTACCATGGGGAACATGATTTCTCTTCCCGTGGTCCAACCCCAGCAGGGTGCTGGGAAGAGAGGCCAGGACTGGCACTCCGAGGAACTGTGGAGGCCCTGGGGGGCTGGAGAGAGCTGGCTGAGGCCCTCGGCTGCCACTGCCAGGGGAGCAGAGCAGGCTAGACCAGGCCCAGCAGGCACTGGCCGCCTCAGGCCTGGCCGGTTACGTCATCTAGCTGCCTCGGGTTCTTGCCTGGACCCAAGCCCTTGACTTGTGAAGGGACAAGGTTTGGACAGAGCGGCACCTGTTTTGATGAATTTCCCTGTGCGGAGGAAAAAGAGGCCCAAGACAAAAAAAACCAGAAATATAGAAAACCATTGGTTCTCTGACTTTAATCATCAGGGGGGGGACAGTTATAAAATAAGACAGACAACACCGAGCCTCATGACTGCCTCCGATGGGCAGTGACCAGGGGTACAGAACTGTAAACACAGACAGAGCTTCCAGAATACAGCAGCTTCCCAGACACGCGAAAGGAAAATGAAACAAGTGTTCAGAGTCCGTCCACACACAGTTCAGAGACAGCCCCAGAAGGCTCCTTCCTCATGGGTCAGCCTGAGGCTGGGGCTAGAGTAGGGTCTGTGTAGACACTGCACCTTCCAGGCAGGGGCGGCCATGGCTGTCTGATAGGGTTTGGCATCCAGTGGCTGCCCAGACTGCCACGTTCTGGGCTGTCTTCTGAGTCTGCCTTTCCCGTTCCTCGGCAGACGAGCTCTAACCCCTGCCTGTCTCTGACCCATAAGACACATGCCCTTTTTATCCACAATCCCTTTCCCATGATCCACAGGACATCCACCCCCACTAAGGAAGAAGGACCCATTCCCTGAGGGGAGCCAGCCAGTCCACAGGCGCCCACACCTCCAGCCTAGCCATTTGGAGAACAGACAACAGCAATTTTGTTAACCATCTAATCTCCTCTTCCCTCTGGAAGTCTCTGATGCGTTGGTCATCATTCTATCTCAATTTCTTACTGCTAAGCTAGGGTTTCTGACTCACAGCCTGACCCTGTGCTTGTCTCCGCACTTCAGGCAGGGACGTGGTGTCAAACACCATCCCACCTGGCCCCAGTGGCTCCCACCCTCACCTGAGCCTTCACAGTGAGCTGTCTATCAGGAGCGTGCGCAGGCTCGCAGGAAACTGGGGCCTGCAGCAAGAGTGTGGACGGAGGCTGAGTCTGGGGAGGGGGGAGTCCAGAGGTGAGGCGCTGTCCACGGGAGGGGAAGGACCCTCGGAGTGGGGCTGGAGGAAGGTCTTCAGTGGAACATCTCAAAGAACAGGGGTAGGTCGAGTAGCCACCCCAGAGCCAAGGCACAGAGGAGGTTTGAAATGTCCAGGATAAATAGAACCACAGAGGGGTGGAGGAGAGCCAGCTCCATCCCTGTCTTAAAAATAGTCGCCGTGGGCACAAAAATATATTAATATCTGTACATTTATCATCTTTAAAAAAAAAAGGAAATAAAACCTCCTTGGCACCTTGTGGTTGTTTCTTAAGAATGAGGTGATATGTGGAAAGGCCACCCGTGAGTGCTCACAGGTACGTGAGTGTACACGCATGCGCACCCAAGCTGTGTGCACACGAGTCCGCACAGCCGTGCAACACGCGTGCCTGTCTGTTGGAAGGGCAGAGCCCTCCAGAACCCTGAGTGTTAGGAGCCCCGCAGGCGTGTGGGCCGCTGCCAGCCCCCCGCCACGGCTGATTGCCAGGGTGCTCTTTGCCAGCGCTCCCGACTGCTGTCCATGGAATCCGTACCCGCCTCGTGCTCACGGGCGAGGCCAGCAGGGTCCCTTCTCACTGCCGCAGGAAGACAGTGCCGGTCTCTTAGCACCCGCCTCTGGTCACTTGGCCTCCCCCTGCCCCGGCATCCGCATGTCTTCTCAGGCTCGGAGCAGCCTCTGCCCGTGAGACAAACACGTGGACATGAGCAGAGGTCAGTGCTGGGCCTGAGGGAGCGGGTGCGTGTGCTGGGGAAACCGAGGCCCCGGGGATGCTGCTCCCAATCGCTGGTGTTCTGGCAAGAGGCTGCAGGAGGGTGGACAGGCCGGGCAGCAGAGCGGCGGGGCTGTCCTCCTCGGGCCTCCGGGAACATCCCTGGAGCCTGTGCGGCTCAGAGGTGGGGGCCTCCCTGCAGCAGGGACGTGACAGTGTTCTGCAGCGCCACGGCCACCTTCTTGGAGGTCTTGCGCAGCAGCGGGCTGTCGGGGTGGTGCTCCTTCAGGTGCAGGACGTGGCCCTCCTGGCTCTCGGCCGTGCAGCCGCACTCCTCGCACACGTACAGCTTGGCCCGGCGCTCCTTGTACGCGTACTTCTGCTGCACGCCGTGGATCTTCTTGAGGTGCGACTCCAGAGAGCAGCGCTGGGTGAAGGCCTTGTCGCACAGGCTGCACTTGTAGGGCCGCACGCCTGCGGGGGACAGGTGCTGGCATCAAGGTCCAGATAGGGACCCTGCAGCCTGTCAACAGCATCCGGACCCAGGAAGGTCAGGACGCCTGACTCTAGGGCAGAGGGACTGGCAGGGCCTGGCCAACACCAACATCCTGACTCTCGGATCCGAAGTCCTCACCCGGGGACTCAGGAGGACCCTGCCCTGAGCTCACAGAGGCCCTTCCAGGACGCCCATGACCAAGGGGGCTGCTGGAACCTTCCCGTGTGGCCTCGGCCAGGCAGGTGCCGGGCTCCCTCCCAGCCCCGGGCTCCCGCTTACCAGTGTGGGTCCGAACGTGCCTCTTGAGGTCGAAGGTGTCATTGAAGCCCTTCCCACAGTAGGTGCAGAGGTGCCTCTTGACGTCGTTGTGGCACTTCATGTGACGATTCAGCATGCGCTGGTAGGTGAAGGTCTTCTGGCAGATGTGACAGGTAAAGAGGTCTCCGCTGGGACTGTCCCCGAGGGTCACCTGTGGGCCAGGGGGGTAATTGTGACAGACATCCACAAGTCAGGAGTGCAGGCTGGCAGATCAGGTCGCACAGGCCGTGTGTCCTGAAAGCGGCGCCCACTCCAGAGGCCACAGCCTGAACTGTCTGCCAAGAGAGGGACAGTCTAGGGGCCATAAGGAACCTGAGGTCACTAGTCCAGCTTCCTGTTGGGCTCCCAAGGCCCTTTCTGAAGCTGTCACCTAGGCCTTCCTTAATCATCCTGAGATAGGTGACTTGAGCAGCCACAGACGCTGCTATTGCAACCTCAGGCAACTGTTAGAAAGGTCTCCTGACCTGAGGCCAGATCTGCCTGTTGGTGGCTTCTGTTGTTGTTGCTGCTGCTGCTGCTGCTGCTGCTGCTGCTGCTGCTGTTGTTGTTATTATTATTATTATTATTTTGGTACTGGGGAACTGACGCCAGGGCCTTGCGCAGCATTCCACCACTGAGCTGCACTCCCCACCACTGAGCCCTGCCCCTTCTTTTATTTTTTATTCTGGATCAGTCTTGCTAAATTACCCAGGCTGCCTTTAGCTTCAAACTTGAAGTCCTCCTGCCTCTGCATCCAGGGTTGCTAGGCTCTCAGGCGTGCACCATTGCACCTGGCTTCTGTCTATTCATTCTTGTTCTGTCCTTTGGGACAGGGAGGTCTGTACCACGGCCTCAGTGGTGGCCTCCCCAGCCGAAGTGCCACGGTGAGCCTGGCCAGCCCAGCTCTCCGGTTTTACTTGAGCCAGGCCTGATGGGGTGCGCATGTACCTCTGGCCATCCTCTTGCCTACTGCTCTGTGGGGGCCTGCCACTGGCCACTCCCCCAGAGAGCCCAGGCCCCTAGCACATTGCACTTCCCATTGGCACCCCTCATTCTGTCCTGCTTTTGGTGCTCAGGGACATTCCCCTTCCCCTGCCAGCGAGTCAAGACCCTTCGGCTCAGGCTTCAGCCCCATGGTTCTCCAGCCATCTTGTCCCGTGTTCTGCTCTCCCTCTTCCCAGGTAGGTGAGGTCGGGGACAAAGGGGCCCGTGAAGGTCCCGAGAGCCCAAATGGCTGTGCCCTCCCCAAGGAGCCCACCTCGGCTGTTCCCCTCCAGCTACTACACACACGGGGCCTCCGCAGGTAGGCGGGGAAGGGACGGCACTCTGCTGCCAGCTGTCTCCAGTCTTTTGGTCCCTTGGGCAGGGCTAGAGGAGCCCTGTTAATGCTAGACAGTGGCTGCCAGATGCTTCCAGGGCCTGGAGCCGTCAGGAGGCTGACCCAGCCTGTCCTTGGGAGAGGGGCGGGTGGGGTGTTCCTGCCCTTGTGCACAGCCTGGCACACTGACAGGGGCTGGAGACGGATGACCCAGGCGGGGTGACCACTGCCACATGCCTTAAGGAACAGTGAACCAACTGCACGGACTCCAGAGCTCATTCTCCGGCGGCCCAGACGGGAGCCCAGGAGGAGCCACTGGGCCAGGCTCTTGTCCCACCGTTCCGCCTGAGACTTCTGCGTACGGAGGCGGCTCTTCCTCCAGCTCTCCTGAGGCCAGAAGCGAACCTGGGAAACCTCCAGATGTGGACTCCAGAGGAAGTGATGTCCTCGATTCAGCCCTGCCCTCTTCCTCCACCTGTGCCCAGCTCCATCCTTCTCTACAGAGGCCTCGGCCCAGGGGCCAGGGCCGACTCTGCCTGTGCCACGCCTGCACCCTGCCTCGGGGGCTGCACACAGGTCCGCACACACAGTGAGAGTCCTTACCTTCATCTTGGTGCGCAGGAAGCCCTGGTCTCTGCCCTGGGCGTCTGTCAGGCGGCCCACGTCTTCAGAGGGCAGCTGGGCCACCACGCAGGGTGCCGGGGCCACGCTATAGCTGGAGTCCCGGAGGCTCATGTCCAAGGGCAAGGGGCAGGAAGGAGGCTCAGCTACCGAGGGCTCTGGCTCCCGATAGGGCTGTGGTGGGCAGAAGCCCAGGCTGACTGGGGAAAGAAGAGCAGCCAGGTGAGGGCGTGTGGAGAAAAGGGGGTTCCGTGGCGTTTCAGCAGGGCGAGAGCTGGGCTCCGGAGCCCTGGTTTCTCCCCTTGCAGGCATGTGGCAGAGCGGGGCTGCCCCGGCCCACCACACGCAGCACCTCCCTCTTGCCCCATTAAGGTAATTACAAGTGACGCCAGCCCAGCGCCACTGCCCACTGAGTAATTTGTGTCATAGCGGAACTGGGAGGACCGAACTGCCCTGCCAATTATACCTGCGGAGTGTCCGCCTGCCCCACCTGGGCCAGTCCCTCTGGATTCCAGGCCTGTCCTCACCCCTGCAGGGACAAAGGGCACCACTGGAGGCCCTGGCCGGGGACAGCTCCTTGAGACTAACCCTGGCCTCAGAAGGGTCCCTAGTGGCCTGGACCCCTGGGGCTTCTCCACCAAACAGATTTTGCTGCAGGCCATCGGAGTTTGGGGGTCCCTTGCCCTGGCCTCCTCCAGCCTGGCCAGCCCCTGCTGCTGCAGCCCACTGGGGCTCCCGGCTCCCAATTCGGACGGAGCCCAGCTCTGTGGGCAAACAGGCCAGGTGGGTGGAGAGGGAGGAGGTCAGGGAGCAGCAGGTGGATGCTCGTAACAGTCTCTGGGCCGCCTGCCCGGCGCTTGCGCAAACCTCCCCCTCAGTGAGACCGCTCGCTCGCTGTGGCAGCAGGGCTGGGCTCCCTGGGGCAGTGGCAGCACCGATACCTGGCAGCCCTTTGACAAGGCCGCTCCTCTTAGCAGGCGCCTCGCGTTAAACGGGCCAGGGAGGCCTGGCTGCAGCCCCTGAGCCCTGATCCTAACGAAGACACCCAGAGACGCAAAGCCAACAGAGCTGGGCAGAGGGTCTAATTTTCCAATTATGGTTTCCACTAGTCAGGGCAGCCTGGGCTGTGGGCTTCAGACCTGGAGGTAGGAAGGTTCTCCAAGCCTCAGAAGGATGAACCGAGAGGGCCGGGGACAGGAAGGTCGAGTGAGCCACAGGGACTCAAACGGACTCAGGGAGCTCAGACCCACCAGCAAGGCCCTGTGCCCCTCCTCTCCAAGCTGGAGAGAGCGGGGCGAGGACCCCACGGCTGCCTGGCCTTCTCTCCCGGGATGCACAGGGCGGCGGGGGCGGGAAAGGTGGAGGAACAAATAATGAGGGTGACTACGAAGCACTGAGTTTCAGGAGAGGCCCTGGCTCTCGCCCCCTCAAAACACAACAAAGGTCTGCCAGGAGAAGAACGCGCCTGCCCGCCGCCCAGAACCCGTTCTGCTGGGGCTGGCGTCCGTCTGTCCGGGGGACTTTAATGAGCCACCTCATTCCAGGAGTTGATTCACCAGCGCCTGGCCCCGGCCTAGCCCCTGAGAGGTGTCCCCTCTCTCTCTCGGAACAATGCGGGCCAGTTGGCATCAGGCCCGAGCTCTGGGGTCCGGCACCTGTCCGCAGGCCTGGCTACCTGTGGTGGGAGCTGCAGGTCCACGTAAGACAGGGCGTGGGGGAGGGGCCACCTGCCAGCCGAGGGAGACCTCGGCTGAGGGTCCACAACGGACAACAATGTCCATCCATCCCTCCACCTAGGTCGAGACAGAAAGGCACCTCCACCCTCTCCGGTGTGTGTAAGCGAGGTCGCTAGCTGCGTGGAGCGCCAGGGCGGGTGACATCAGGTGAGCTGGGCAGCATGAGCAGTCACACTTGGCCCCCTGGCTCCATGGAGGGGAGGCTGGTGGCTGGGGCTCTGAGGACCCAGGACTGTTGGGCAGGAACAGCCTCTTTGCCAGACTGTGCTTTTCCACACGAACCAGGAGAGGCTGGTGCTGGGGACGGCCCAGGGAGGAGCCTGGCTGGGTGCTCGAGCGCTGTGCCACCCCTCCCCGAGCGAGGGGCCTGGGAATCATCCCACCAATCCCACCAAACCTGTCTCCCTGCCACCCCCATGTGGTGTCCCTGCCAGGGCCACATGCGCTGGGCTGTGCATCTGTGTGCCACTCGCCTGTCCTGAGTGTCACCGAGTGGCAGTGAGCAGGGAGGAGAACTAGTTGGGCCCAGTCAGTGTTGCTCTCTGTCCCCTAATTAGATGTTTCTGGCAAGGCGGTGGCCGCTGTGGTCACTTATCACCCGCCCACTGCCGTGGAGTGTGGCAAGGCCAAAGCCGCCAGCCCGCTCCCGCCTCCCTCGGTCTCTGCTGGGTCTTCTCCTGTTGGCCCCAAGTGCCTTCAGCTAGGTGATGTTGCGGGCCTGGACCACGAAGGGGCTGTGTCCAAGTCAGCTGCCCCTCCAAGGGCATCTCCCGTCTTACTTCCCGCAAGTCCCCAATCTCTGGCCCAAACAGTGCACAGAATGCCAGGCCCTACCCCATCCAAGCCTGCAGCCTTAGCCCTGTGGCATGCGATCCTGTCAGATCTTGGAAGCTAAGCAGGGTTGGGCCTGGTTAGTACTTGGATGGGAGACCACCTGGGAACACCAGATACTGCAGGATTGGGAGAAGGACCTGGCAACCCGCTCCCAATAATCAATCTGCCATTGAAAACCCTATGAACAGCAGAGAAGCACTGACAATAGTGTTTCACCTGTTGTATGTAGGGTCGCTAGGAGTCGGATACCGACCCGATGGCACCTAACAATGACAACAACCCCATACAAGGTCCCGGGACAAGGCTGGGCAGCAGGCCAGGTCCCTCATCCTCTGGGGAAAGCGAATGAAGCAGGTGTGAGGATGCGCGGCCCTGTGTGTCCCCAGCTGACCACGCAGGTGCTGTGGTGGTGGGGGGTCAACTCTGTTCTGCACATGTGGTTTTAGGCAGCCTGGCACCCTATCAGGAAGGGCCAGGCCCCACACGGTCCCCCAGGGATGCAGTCACCTGAAAGGAGCGGTGCCGGCCAACTGGCAGAGGCAGCAGCCCCGGAACACAATGGGCCCCTCTCTCCGCCCTTTGTGGCCATGCAGCGTTCTCTAGGGTACTGTCTGCCAGCGGCCCAGACGGGAGCCCCTTCACTAACTGCTTTTCAGTCTCCAAACTAACGTTAGAACTGGGCCCTCAGCCCTCACACCAGGGTGCCTGGCCGGAACAGCTGGGTGCTACGTGGCCTGTGGGATCCTGGCACAGGCCTGGGCACCCTGTGGGGCACCATCCAGCTCACGGGGAAAACAGCAGCGAGGCCATCGAGGCTATCAGGCTTCCATCCCTACCTGCCTGTGTCAGGACCACTTCCCCTCCCCCGCTCTCCCTCTGGGCCAGACAGCCTGGCACCTTCTGCCTTGGGACTCCCAAGTATGAACCAACAGCTTAGCAGCCAGGGTGACAGTGCCCCACGGAACAGGCAGGAGTCCCACCTAGCCCACTGGTGGGGCCCCAGGTGCTTTTCCGTCCCCATGCACTGGCTGGCTGTTCCTCAGCCTTGGTTCCTAGAGGGTACAGCAAGCCCCTCTTTCACTCCCTGGGAGCTTCTGGAAAACTCCCAGCCTCTCTTGCCCACCCACACGTGCTGGGGGCCCACCGCTGACTTCCTTGGCCATTCCTACTCTTCCTGGAAAAGTGCCAGGTTCCCTCACTACCAAGCGGCAGAGCTGAGTTGGGAACCTCAGGCTTAAAGCCTGGCGAGAGGGGGCTGGGGGCCTGGAAGAGGCTCCTGGGCTTCTAGCTTCCACACTGGCCCTGTCCGCAGGTGCCTTCCTGGCCTTGAGACTTCACTCAGCAAGGGCCAGCCTCCGGGGAACGGCACCATCGCTGTTCCTGGAGCCCTGCTCCAGTCCAGAAGCAGAGTTTACCCTGCCCCACCCTCAAGAACACAGCACGCCTCCCTGTCACTCCACAGTCAGCACCAACGAGAGCAAGAAGAGGAGCCCACAGTGGGAGAGGCAAGGCAGGAGGAGGGGGCCGTCCCAGCCGCTAACCCAGCCTGTCCCCGGGGCGGCTGGGGTCCTTTCCCCGCTTGCCTGTACTCTAGCCCAGGACGTGCTCCCAGCTTTGGGAGGATACGCAGGGCTGGGGTCCTTATTCTGCCCTGTGAGGGGAGCATCTAGAATTTTACGTATGGAGAAACGCTGGCGTGATTGTGAGTCGCAGCAGCCAGGCCAGACCTGATGTCTTCAGCCAGCAAACCCTCGTCCCTCCAAGTGGTCCCCACGACACTCACAGGGTTTCAGAGGGCCCTGGCGGGAAGGTCAGACCTCACAGCCTCCCGTGTTTCCCAGCCCTTCCTGGGGGAACGGGTCAGTGCTTAGCTGGTCACAATGTGCCAGGAGTCTGTGAGGTGGGGTGATGGAAAAGTGCCCAGCCGGCTCCTGGGGTTATGGTTGGCTGGTGATGGAATGGCCAAGCCGCTGGACAGACCACCACAAAACATATCCTCTGCTCTCCAGCCACCTGAGGCACCCAAGCAGGGACTGAAGACATTCCCTTTTTTCATTCCCCAGAACTGCAGGAGAACGCTTCAGTGGGCCACAGGGCTTTTAGAGGGAAAAGAAGTTCTGTAACTTCTACTCAACTCACAGGACTCTTCCCTTCTCCAGCCAGGAGGGCAAATTCTTGCTGGAGCCCTGGAGATTACCCCACCTCCTACCCAGGACCATCCTGGACAAGCCAGTGAGCACCTGCAAGCCTCCAGCAGGAAGCTCGGACCACCTAGGGGCCTCCCCTGCCCCTGATGAGATCTGACCGGCGCAGGTCTCTCTCCCACTCCCGCGGTGGCCACCAGAACCGCGGTGGGGAAAATCACTAGGATCCAGGCAAGTCAATGATTTTCAACAAATGGAATCTCTTTGTCCTTTGTAAAAGTCAACACATGATCTGTTACTGATTGGGATGTGAAATAAAACTAAAAATAACAGCACGCTGAGCCTGGCTGAAGGCTCAGGCTCAGCTCACCTTTAACACAGTCCAAGTTCAGTTTATCAGATCCCAAGGAGCAGCTAAGCAGCAAGTCAAACACAGGTTGGGGAGGAGGCAGGAGCAAGGAAGGGGCTCCGAGGCTCGCCAGCCCTTCCGGAGGTGGGGCACTGGCCAGCTGGCCGGACACTTGGCCAGGAAGAAACTACACAGTCTTGAGCCCACACCTCAGGTGAGGAGGCACGCTCTACCCTTTTTGCCTGGGTTTCCCCCCAGGGGTCATCAGGGCACTGTGGCCCACTTGCTTAAGGAGGCTGTTGAAGAGCAGCGGGTTAAGCTGTGAAAATTGCTGCCAGTGACACAAGCCATCAGATGCTAGGGAGTCAAGCCACAAATACCTCACCAATACACCCATGCTCCAACAGCTGAGTCAAGAGGGAAATAGAGGCAAGAGCCCTCCTTGGGACCCTTCATCCACCGCCCTCATTTCCTGACTTTCTTAAAGGCCTGGGCGGTGCCAGAGCCTGCAGATCAAGGGTCAAAGTCGGTTGGTTAATTACCACCTCTCCCCCCTCCTAGGCGCTGGGCAGTGAGCCCCCGCCCCGCCCCCCCCCCCGCCGCTGGGGGGGGGGGGAGTTGCACGGGCAGCAGGTCTTCGGACCAAAGATTTTGTTGGGGGGAGGGCAGAAGGAGGACAAATGTCCTCAGGGCTCCTGAGGAAGATGCTGCTGGAGGAAGAGACTATACAAATTACTCATTCACAGCGGACGCGGACGCTGTCAAGGCGTCTTCCCAAAATAAACTGGGCTCACCGGCTTCCAGGGGCCTGTCCCCTGCCTGCGGGGTGGGCTCCTTAAGGCCACTCTCTGCTCAGTGTGGCCTCTGCAAGGTTGAAGGATTTAGTTTCCAACAGAGGCGTGACCCGACCCCACCTCTGTCTCAAGGGCAAGCGGGGTGCAACGGGCACCTCCTCCCGCCGTCTGCTCTCGCACCACGCGGACGGTCGGGCTGGAGGCCCGGGGAAACTCGATGGCCCCGCGCCTCGCCCCACGCCTTATCCCAGCCACCAGTCCTGTGGGGGAGGGGGACAGGCCCACGGATTCGACTTAAACTCTGGGTCTTCCTTTCGTGGCCCAAGTCCCGGCCGAAACGCCAGCTCGCTCCCTGCCCCCCGAAGTGGCATCACCCCAGCGCCCTCCTCGCCTCCTGAAAGCCCCGGTCTCCTGGATTTACGACTCGAGGCCGAGCGGGGACACAGCCCGCTGCCTCCCCTGCCGGGCGGGCAGGGCTGGGGGAGGGGCGGGCCGGCGTCCCCGCGTCCCCGGCCCCGAGCGGCCAGGCCTCCTCCCGGCGCCCCGGGCCCCCCCAACCCCCGCGGCGCAGCACCGCCCTCCCCGCGCCCCAACGGCCTTGTCCCCCGCGCCCGGGAGCGGCGCTCACCGGGCACGTAGATCTCCCCGCGCTCCTCGTCGGGCAGCGCGCTCCAGTCCCTCTTGCACGTGGAGACGCACGGCTTCTTCACCAGGAACGCGCGGGGCATTTTCGAACCTTCCCGGCGCGGCGCGGCGCGGGTCGCTTCCGTAACCAGAGCCGAAGCCGCCCACCCCCTTTCTCGGGCTGGACTCGGGGCGCCGGAAGGCGGGCAGTCCAGGGAAGGAAGGAGCGGCGGCGGCGCCCCGCGTTCCGCGGGAAGACCTAGCCTGGACGGCGCGCGCGCTCCGGTGTCGCAGAGGGCCGGCGTCCTCCGTCCGCGGCCAGGTGCGCGGAGCGGCGGCGAGGAGGCAGGTAGGCGTCTCCGGGCTCGACTGGCGTCCCGGCGGCAGCTCGGGAAGTCTGAAAGTGCGAGCCGGACGGACGAGTTCACGCTTTATTGGCTCGCGGCGGTGTGTGTTGGTGGCTGGGGCGGGGGGGCGGGGGGTTGCTGATCTGATCTAATTAGCTTGGAGTGGCCCGGAGAGCCATGGCGCATGCGTTGGGAAATAACGGTGACAACCCACCTATTTGGTACCTGTCGAACCGGTTTCCATTCCGCTGCCGGTGAGGTGGCCTCGCGGCCGGGGCGGGGCGACCGACCGGCCCGGGCGGGCGCCAGTGCCAGCGCCAGCGCCCAGCAGCACCGGCTGCCCGGGACCTCCCAGCCGAGCGTGCTGGCATTTGCAAACGGGAGTTTCGAAGGGTGGGAAGGGCAACGTTATTCGCACTGGCGCTCGCACGCTCCACGGTGATGAAATGAAACTCGCCGGACGGGGCCGGGCCGGGCCTGGCGCGCCCCAGGCACCTAGGGAGTTGCTGAGCCGCGGGGCGAGAACGGGCGGCCGGGGCCTCACTCGCTGAACCGGGCCGGCGCCTGGGCGGCCCGGGATCCCAAAGGCCGGGCTGAGCAATGCGTGGTTCAGCCCAGAGGTATTTGCTGGGTGCCGGCTTCGTGCGGTGAGGCACGCGGAGTGGCAGGAGCGCGCGGGTGGGTGGGCAGGGAAGCGGGGACGCGCACCTCGGAGACAAAGTGAGAAGCGGCCTTCTCCAGAAGGCTTCAGGGAGCAAGGGGGGGTTTTGACTGCTCTGAGTCCGCTGAGATCCGGCAGCCCAAACTCTGCTCCTTGTTCCAAATGGCTGGGTTTCCTGTGTAGGGAGGCCAGAGGAGAAATGAGGGCGAGGACCCCAGCTGGGTTCAGGCCCACCCTCTTGCCAGCCGCAGCCATCTCCCACCCTGAAGGGAGGTTCAGCCTAGGACTCCCCCCAATCCATCATGCTCTGCTGCTGGACAAGCCCAGTAGGAGGGATGCCCTACTGCTATCGCCCTGCCACCGAGTGACTGGTGGCCTACATGAGTGGCTTTACTGTGACATTTTTGCCATGGCTGGGCTTCTTTTACTGGCTGACTTATTAAGGACAGGGATGGGACCTGCTCTTGGCATTTTAGAGTACACGTTTCTCACACAGTATTAAATGTTTGCTGGAGCAGATTGTGAGGAAGTGAGTCTGGTAAATGGATTCCCACAGTTGGAAAGCCATGAGTGCAAGGAGAAGAAGGGACTCATGCGAACCCTCAGGCATCTAGTTGCAGGTAACTTTCAAAAGTGAGGAGGTTTGGAGAGACGCTGTGCATCCTCCAGGACTCCTGTGGCGTCCCCTTCCTGCGCAAGAGAGAGCGATGGGCTTTGGGGGCAGATGGATCCCCTCTTCACTGAGTGTGGAAGAGCCTGAGTTTGGCCAAAGGCATTTCTTGGTCTCTCGTGGAGAATCCTATTGGCACCTCCTAGGGCTCCTGGGAGGGTTGCTGTGCGAATTGCCCAGGAGGCATTAAAGTTTGCCCCTTCCCCTCCCTTTCCCAGAGCTCCACCTACTGCAGCCCAAACTTCTTTTGTCCACCTGCCACTCTGATCCTGGACCCTTTTCTTCAACTGACATTAAGTGAGCGCTTACTAGGCACTTGCCTTGAGTAGTGAATGCTGGAGCCACGGTGTGGACAAACACAGTCTAGCCTAGGAGAACTGAATTTATCTGACTCCTTCCACAAATATCACTTGAGCACTTTTGTGGTGCCAGCCCTTGCCAGGCTGGTACACAGGGGGTTCCCAGTGGAACATATGGTGGAGTCTTCACAGATGATCCTGGACATAGAAGCAGGCCTTCTTGCTGAGGAGCAACTGGAATGTTCAGAGGGCCAGGTGGGGAGGTCAAATGGGCGAGGCGCAGGAGGGAGGCTTCGTTCTTGCTGTTGTCCATTGCCACAGCTCTGGCAGCCACAGTGCCTGGTGCAAAGCAAGGTATCAATAAATATTTGTGGGATGAATAAATATCCTGTTTTCTTGACTCACATGATCCATTCAGGGCTGGGAATTAGCTCAGTTGGTAGAGCACTGTGCTGCAGTCTCTGAGGTCCCAAGTTCAATTCCCAGCACCGCAAAAATGAGAGAAGGGCCTGGTAATCCACTCTCAAGGCAATCCTGAAACAGTCAGCCATTGAAAACCCTATGAGGGTTGCTATGAGTCAGATACTGACTCGACAGCACCTAACAACAACAATAACAACAACATGACCCATTCACTTTTCACGTTCCGACTTGTGGAAGGGATAAATGCAGAGCAAATATCCTTCTTCCAGGGAAAACAGCAGCGCAAATTCAATGATAAAAGGCAACTGTTACTGGCTGTCCTGAAGACTGAGGAGGGTGGGCACCGTGGCGAACACGGCCTATCTGAAAGGCAGTGATGATTATGTCCTTTGAGTATGGAAACACGACATGCCCACATCTTCCTATTTCCCAAAAAAAAGCCAGAAGTCCAGATTTGTATGTGAGAGCTACGAATTTCTAAATATTAGGTCAGTTTTAAAAACATGGATGAGATCAAACAAAACACTTTTGTGGGTCAAATTTGGCCTCTGGGCTGGTGTGGGGGCTGTGGGTCATGGACAGCTCTGGAGCTAGAGAGCAGGTGTGAATTTGGGTAAACTGGAGCCACGCTGTGAGCGCCGTGAGGACAGGCACCTCTGCTCTGTCGCCACCGTTTATTCAGCGGGAGGTCGGCTAGATATCATTCCTCCATCCCTTAATTCAGTCAGCAGGTATTTCTTGAGTGCCCACTATGTGCCAGACACTGGGAATTCCACGACAGAAGGCAAAGGAATAAGGGAACTGTGGGATACCAGAGGGGGTGGGGATTAACTAAGGTGATATGATGGTGGCAGGCAGGGTTGCCGAGATACAAATGAGAGACAGGAGCCAGCTGTGCAGAGCTGGGATGAGCATGACCACAGAAGGACCAGCTTGTGCCAGCGCCCTGGACTGAGAAGGGGCCTAGAATGTGCACGAGGGTCCCAACAGCTGCTGTGGCTGGATGCTGCAGGAGGGGTGGAGGAACTGAGGTGGGAAAGGCAGGTGCGTCACAGCTTTTGAGGTTCAGTGCAGTGGGAAGCCCTTGGCTTCCATAACTGTGGGACCTGCTACGGAGCGAATGGAAAGTGTATGTCAGTAGGAGGGTGGCAACAGGGAGACCAGTGTTGGAGCTACTGCAGTGGTCCAAGCAGGAGATGATGGTGGCCTGGGCCAGGATGCAACTTGAGCCATGAGGGCCCCTTTCAGGTTTGTCCTGAGTGGACATTTCTTGGTACAGTGGACAGGGGTGTGGAGGAAAGAGGAGCCACAACAAGCAAGGACCACACATGATGTTCGAATTCTAGGTTCAGCTCCCATCTCAAGGAACGCAGAGAGAGACAAGATTTGGGTGACAGGAGGAGAGTTTGAAACCACACCTTTCTGTTTTCAGCTCAGGCCTCCAAAGGAATCAGGGGGTCCTGGAAGCCTAGGGCAGAAAGTCTTCATGAAAGGAAATACAGAAAAGAGTCCAGCAGCAGGCCGGGCGCTGTGGCACATGCCTGCAATCCCAGTGATTCAGGAGGCTGAGGCAGGAGGATTATGAGTTTGAGACTAGAGGCAGCCTGCAACTTAGACCAGAAGTCCAGACTTGTATGTGAAAGCTATGAATTTCTAAATGTTCGCTCAGTTTTAAAAACATTGTTGTTGTTGTTGTTAGGTGCCGTCGAGTCGGCATCCGACTCATAGCGACCCTCATAGGGTTTTCAATGGCTGACTGTTTCGGGATTGCCTTGGGAGTGGATTGCCAGGTCCTTCTCCCACTTTTGCGGTGCTGGGAATCAAACTCGGGACCTCAGAGACTGCAGCGCAGCGCTCTACCAACTGAGCTAAATCCCAGCCCCCTTTTAAAAACATAAAGAGGATCAAACAAAACACTTTTGTGGGTCAGATTTGGCCCCTGGGTTGCCAGTGTGGGGACTGTGGGTTATGGACGGCTCTGGAGCTAGAGAGGGGGTGTGAATTTGGGTAAAGTGGAGCCAAACTGAGCGCCCTGAAGACAGGCACCTCTGCTCTGTCGCCACTGTTCATTAAGTAGGAGATCAGCGGGATATGGTGCATCCCTCCCTTAATTCAGTCAGCAGATATTCCTTGAGTGCCCACTATGTGCCAGACACAGATGTGTAAATAAACATGTATAAATGAAGTCTAGGGGTGTGGCTTAGTGGTAGAGCACTTGCCTAGCATAGTATGTGTGAGGCCCCAGGCTCAACCTCTAGCACTGGAGAAAGAGTCGGGGGCGGAAAGAGTCGGGGGCTGGGGAGAGGGGATGAGAGGGAAAGGGAGAGAGAAAATAGGAGATGAGAGGGAGAGGGAGAGAGAAAATATCCAGCAGTCCAGCTGCAGACACCCGTCATGCCTGGGGACTTGGGCCAAGCCACCTTGTCTCTCAGAGCCTCAGTTTTCCCATCTGTAAAGTAGGGCTCCTGGTTCTGGTTCTGCCCCTTAGCAGTCAAGAGATGCCAAGGAGTAGCTTTTACCCAGAAGCACAGCTGGCCTGCAAATGGACACAGCCTTAGAGCAGCACCATGGGGCCCCTCCCCAGCCACCAAAGCCTCTGCTTGGCTCACTCCATGGCCTTTCCAGCCCTGTTTGGCAGTGGACCTGCAGAGGCTGCAAAGGCCCTGACAAACTGTGACGTGCTGTGGGTGATGTTGACTCTTCCATCTCCTAGTGAATTCCAGCTGTGGGCCTCCCAACTCACTGCCAGGGACCCCGCTGGCGGATGCCACACATGTGGCCAGATGGCGGAAGGCTGGGGGCAGCAGGCAGAAGCAGCCTCAAGCCATCAGGGCCCCGGATCAGAGCAGGATTCTGCTGGGAAGCACCAAGGAGTGGGGTGAGGTGAGATGCCACCACGGTGGCCGCAGGGCCCACGTGCAGGTTTTAGAGTCTGTGCTCCTGGGTCCACAGCCTTCCCGCCTGGGATGCTGGAGCTCCAGCCTCTGGGTGCTCCAGGCCCACCTGCCTCTCTGTCCCCACCCTCATACCCACCTACCAGCAAGTCCCATCAGCTCCCAAAGCATCAGGACTCTGCCCCTGGGGCCACAGTTGCCACCTAAGCCAAGGTGTGTCACACCTCACCTGCCCCTAGCTCCGCAGCAGCCCACAGCCAGCCGTGGATGCTGGGAGAACCCATAGCAGACCATGAGTCCCTCACCTTGAAAAGCGTCCCCAGGCCCTGTGTATCCCGGCCCTGCTGACCTGTCACTCCTCTGCCACTTCCCTGTGTGCCCGCCACATGGCCCTCCCTGGTCCCCTGGACAGGTCTCGGCCTCTTCCCAGCTCAGCCTCTCCTGCGGTTCCTCCCACCCACGGTGCTTTTCCCACCTGTGACTGGCTGCCTGTCCTCATTCAGGGCTCTGCCAGGTATCCCCTCTTCTGAGAGGCCTCTCCACCCCCCCAGCTAAATCCCTGTTCCCACCCTCCTCCCCCCCACCCCCGTCCCATTGTATGATTCTGTTTCCTTCAAAATGCCTTTCGCTGTGACATTTTGGGTTGTCTTTTGGTTGTCATTTCCTCTCTGTGCTAATTCTGTATGTGAGGGACTTGTTTGTGACACCATTTTTTTTTTTTTTTTTTTGCGGTACTGGGGGTTGAACCCAGGGCCTTGCACTTGCATGCTCTGAAAGTGTTGGACCACTGAGCTGCACCCCCAACCCATTTTTTTGTTTTGTTTTGTTTTTTGTTTTTTTTGAGACAGGGTCTTGCTAAGTTACATAAACTGCCTCCAGTCTCAAACTTGCGATCCTCCTGCCTCTGCCTCTCGAGCCTCTGGGATTATAGGTGTGGGCCACCGCGCCTGGCTCCTGTGACACAATTTTTAACAGTTTTATTTAGATATAATTCACTGACCACAAAACTCACCCTCATAAAGCATACAGTTCAGTGGGTGTCCACCTCCTCAGTTGTACATCCATCACCACTAACTCCAGGACATTTTCATCACCTCAAAAGAAAACTTTCTGCTCATTAGCAGTTAACTTCCGTTCCCTGAGCCCCAGCCCAGCGCCCACTACTCTGCTTAGTGGCTCGATTTGATTAAGGATTTAGGTTGGTTGGTTTGCTTGTTTTGAGACAGGGTCTCACTGTGTGGCCCAGGCTTACCTGGACCTCAAAATATCTCCTGCCTCCACCTCCCCAGTTTTGGGATTACAAGAGTGTGCCACCATGCCCAACCTTGGACTTGTTTTTCTTTTCTTTTCTTTTTTCTTTCTTTCTTTCTTTCTCTTTCTTTTCTTTTCTTTTTTTTTTTTTCTTGCTTTTCTTTTTATTAGTTTGCAGTAGTAGGGGAGTTGAACCAAGTGCCTCACATATGCTAAGTAAGGGTTCTACCACTGAGCTGTACTCCTAGCCCTTTTTTAAATTTTGAGACAAGGTCTTGTTAAATTGCACAGTCTGCCTCTGGCCTCAAACTTGCGATCCTCCTGCCTCAGCATCCTGAGTCTCTGGGATTCCAGGCATGCACCACTGTGTCCAGCTGGACTTGTTTTTCTAAGCATCCGTCTAGGCCCAGCACCCAGTACTGTGGAGATATGTTGGTTGTAGCCCCATTTTACTGATGAGAAAACCAAGGCTCAAGACCCCTCAGAAAACTATCCCCTTTCCAAGCCTCAGTCTAGGGTCTCCCCAGAACTAGGCTGCATGAAGAGGATGGAAACTCAGCAAGAAGAGGGCTGAGCTGAGGACACCAAGTGGGGAGCTCCTGGCTTAACCATCTGACCAAGGTCCACACCTGTGCTGTTGCAGTGCAAATGCCACTCTCCCTGGCAGGCCCAGTGATGGGCTGAACCCGCCTCTCCTGGCCTATGCCAAGGACAGAGGCAGCATCACCTCCCATGAGAGAGCAGGCGCCTGGGCAGACAGCTGAGAGCAGGGCCCATCCAGGCACTTGGACACCAGCGAGGGCTGCGGAGCGCAGGGTGGAGGAGGGCCGAGCCAGGGCAGCAAGGGGCTGTTTGCGCAAGTGCAGTTCCCCGGCTCAGGAGATCTGGGTCTGTGCAAGTGACAGCACCTCTCTGGGCTCCTGGGTGTCATCTGTGAATGGTGTCCACCCTTGGGCCCCCAGGGTTATCGTGAGCCCCGGTGGGTCTGTGTGGATGTGCCCATCACGGTACCAGGAAGCACATACGGGCCTCAATGAATCCCAGCTGGTTGGGGGGGCTGGAGGTTGGCAGAGGCTGGGCCGTCAGAGCCAGGGGCGAACTTCCTGACCCTTGGAAACCTGTTGCCTCCACTGTAGCAAGGGTTTAATAACCGTTTTGGACTGGCAAAGCGTGGTAAGACAGGCCGGGTCCTTATCAGTACCCTCTGGGCCTCAGGCAGGGGTGGTGGACTGGCTTCAGCTCCCACTGCCTCCCGTCCCCAGGGTGGCTCCCATCTGCCCTCTTTCATCTCGGCTTTAATTAGCTAGGCACCCCACCCCACAGCCCTAGGCAGGAGTCAGCACTCCCATTTTATAGATGGGGAAACTGAGGCACCTAGAGGGAAGTGGTTTGGGCCTGTGAGTCAGTCAGCTGTGGAGACAGACCCCCGAGAAGCAGGGACCCGGCCATCTGGCTGGACAGGTCCCTCTAGGTGGCTCCCTGTCTCCATCCCCTCACCCTACCACCGCCCTAGGCGGCCAGACACCCTCTCTTCCTGCTGTCTACCCCACCTCTCCCATCTAGAGCGGCGGCTGGATGGGGCAGGGAGGGGCCTGGGCAGCCTGGTGGAAGGGAAGAGGGGAGTTGGCAGCGGCTGGCGAGGGTTCGGGTGTTTAATCTTCAAAGTGGCTCATTAGAGCCGGGGGCGTTAGTCAGGCCGGTAGTCGGCATGGTTTGGAGGCCCGGGTTCCGTGCCCTGGAAACCCGCGGTCAGTGGGGCGGTCCGTGGGGCGGTCCGCAGCAAGGGCGTCCAGCCTAGACAGGCTGCTTGGTGAGCCCAGGTCCCCGGAATCCCCCAAACAGCCGGGATCCAGCCTTCAGGACGCCAGGAGTGCTGCGTTCTGGACCTGCTTGGCCCCAGGTATACGGCGGCCAGGCCTCAGCCCTCCCAGGCCTCGGTTTCTCCATCCGTGCGAGTCGTGCGGACAGCCCCGTGACCCAACAGGCCCTGCCAACCCGCACTTCCGAGTGTGGATCCCGTTGTTTTCCGGCTTCACTTCGGCTTAAGGCCCTGCCTTGTCCGCTTTGCCACCCCCGGGCCGTCAGCGCGGCCTTTGGCAAAGGTCAGCAGCTGCTAGCCCGGCGGCGACCCCAAGCCCAGCGGGTGGGGGGCCCAGGCCTGCGTCCCGGACGCCAAGGCAAGCCCTGCGGCGCTGGTCTGACCAGTTCGGCTGCCTGGGCCGGCGCGCTCTTCCTGCGGCGTCCGGGGACCGCGCTCCGCGCACCCCCAAGCGGCCTCCCGAGGACCCGCACCCGGCGCCACCCCAGGGCTATGTGCGTCGGCAGCCAAGTGCGGGGCAGCCGAGCACCGGCTGGAGGCGCGCTGGCGCCCTTCTCGACCCGCCCAGGCTGCTGCCTGCGAGGACGTGGGATCGCAGCCCCCGCCGGGGAGCCTCGCTCCGGGAGCCCGGCCCAGCCAGCTCCACCGCCCCTGTCTGTGCCCGCGGCGGTTTCGGGGACCGGGGCCTGCGCGGCGGGACAGTTACTCAGCCCCAGCGAAACCGGCGAGTCGGCACCTGCCGGGCGGGCGGGCGGGGCAGGCGGTGCCCCGTTACGCCCCACCCCCGGGGCCCGCCCCGTCTCGGCCGCCCACGCGCCACTCGCCCCGCCCCGGCCCGACAGCGCACCTCTCGCCCGGAAGGAGCCGGCGAGCTGGGCGCCCGCGGTGGCTGACTCAGCAGGTGAGTGCCGCCCGCCCGTTACCGAGAGCGCCAGGGGCTCGGGCCGCACTGCGGTTTCGGTGCCGGCCGCGGGCGGGCGGGCTGGCTGCCTAATGATTTCTGGGCACGCACTCGCCCGGCGTCCCCGCCCCAGTCGCCGATCGCCGGCGCTCCTGCCCCGCAGGGGCTCTGGCTGCCCACCCAGCGTTGCTTCCATCGGTTTCAGCTCGGGACCCGGGTACGGGCCCCTCCTGGGATCTGCGAGATGGCTCTGCTGTGACAGCAGCCGCCGCTGGTATGGCGCAGGGCCCGGGCGCCCTCTGGCGGTCGTGGTGCCCCGCGGGTTCTCGCAGCAGCGGCCTGCGGCTTGATGCTCCCTCTCTCGTCTCCCCAGGTCTGTGCGCCTGACATGGGGCCCCTGAGCCGGGAGGTCTGGGCCCAGCGGCTGGGCGCCTTCCGGGCCAGCCCGTCTGCCTTCATGGCAGGGGCCGAGGGTGAGGATTTGGGTCGTGACCTGCTAAGTGACCTGAGGAGTGAGAAGCTAAGCGAGCCAACCAAGGTAGGCCCTACGCACGTACTCTGCCATGGCCAATGTGATCTCCCATGTCTACTGTACCCTGGACCTCATCTTCACGGCCCTTTCCTAAACTCCCCATCTCAGGTCACCTTGTTGGCCCTGACCTTGGAGTACCCAGCCTACCTGTGGCCAGACACCCCTGCAGCCGAGGCGGCGGCCGTCTCCCTTTTGGACACTCTGGTCCTTCTACCTCCACGGCCCTCAGCTCTCCGGCGACCCCTGCTGCTGGCGGCCACCACAGCCCTGGTGGTAGGAGGTTCACTGGGCCCCACCTCAGGAGCTTCCTGTCGGCTCCTGCCCCTACTGCTTGGCTTGGCAGCAGGTCGAGATGTGGGGCGAACTTTTGGCCCCATCTCGGAACAGCGCCCTCTTCAGGCCACAGCGTGCGAGTGCCTCCGAGAGCTGGAGAGCTGCTGGCCTGGGCTACTGAGGGGCTCCCTGGAGCTGCTTCGGAGCCTGCTGGGCCAGGCAGGCCCAGTCCAGCCTCTGAGCTTGCTCCTGGCGCTTGCTCTGCGGAACGCCTTGGTGGTGCAGTCCAGGTCTGGGGCCGGCCTGCAGGGCCTGCTTGTTGCCGGAGACTCCTCCTCTACAGCTGGTTCCTGGGACTGGACACTAGTGGAAGAGGGCAATGCCCACCTTCAGCCCCAGGCACCCAGCCGGCCCACAGAGGAGGAAAGGGTGTGTGGCCTTGCAGCGCTGGAGCCCAGCCCTGAGGAGGCCCGGGAGCTGAGGGCTACTGTGGCTCAGCTTCTAGACACCTCCTACCTGCTCACTCCTGTGGCTCAAGCCCAGCTTCTGTGGCTGCTGGGCTGGACTCTGCGGGGTCTGCGGGGCCAGCCGCCAGTGCTCTTCAAGCCGCAGCTGGTTCGGCTGCTGGGCACAGCCCAGCTCACACTGCTACATTCAGTACTGGCTCTCAAGGCGGCCTTTGGCGAGGCCCTGTTCACGGCCCAGGATGAAGCATTGCTGCTCCGCCGGATCACTTTGGCCGCCCAGCACCCAGCCCTGCCCCTGCCCACCCACCTCTTTTACCTGCACTGCCTGCTGAACTTCCCTGAGAATTGCCCACTGGGCCTGGAAGGTGAGGAGGCTGCCCCGCTGCTGCTGGGCCCCCAGCTGTGCCGAGGCCTCATGCCCAATCTCCTGGACGCCCCGATGGCCCTCCTGGCCCGCCTGCACTTGCTGTGCCTGGTCTGTGCTGAAGATGAGGAAGAGGCGAAAGGCCAGGTTCAGAGCCCGCGGCGGTACCTGGAGGAGCTGATGGCTGGCTTGCAGCAGAGGGCAGCCCTGCCTGCTGGTCCCCGGGCCCTGGCCATTCTCTGTTTCCAGGCCTCATACCTGGTTGCCAGCTGCCTGGCCAGGCAATCGGCAGTGCTGACGCCCCTAACCCACACACTGGCCCAACTCTACCTCGCCCGGCCTCTGCTAGCTCCCCATTTTGTGGACCTCCTGGATCAGGTGGGCCCTGAGCTGGGGGAGCCCCTTCGGGAGGTTCTGAGGCAGGAGGTGGTGTCTAGGCCTGGCGGGGGTGAAGCTCTTCGCTGGCACCTGCAAGTACTGGCAAAGGTGGCAGACGGGGGTGCGCAGAGTGCCACCCTGAGCTTTCTGCAGGCAGCTGCCATCCACTGCACCGACTGGGGCCTACAGCAGGCTCTGCTGCGGGTCTGCCGGACTCTGCTGCGAGCGGGCGGAGGGGCGGGCCTGGCGGACTTGCTGCAGGTCCTGGCCAGGCAGCTGGAGGACCCTGATGGACGGGACCATGCCCGCCTCTACTACATCCTCTTGGCCCACCTGGCAGGCCCCAAGCTGGGATCGGCCCTGGGCCCCTCACTTGCTGCACCTGCACTGGCCTCATCGCTAGTGGCCGAGAACCAGGGCTTTGCAGCAACACTAATGGTGCAGGAGACTCCGGCCCCAATTCGGCTGAGCTTGGGGCCCCAGAAGGCCAAAGGTTCTCTGCCCGTGCTGCAGCTCCAGGCAGAGGCGCTGGAGCCTGTCTACTCCCTGGAGCTGCGCTTCCGTGTGGAGGGACAGCTCTATGGGCCCTTGGGAGCCATCCACGTGCCATGCCTGTCTCCTGGCCGCCCTGCCCCACCTCTTTTCCTGCCCCTGCAACCCCAGCGCCCAGCCCCTGCCCAGCTGGATGTCCAGGCCCTTTACACCACACCCACCGGCCTCACGTGCCACGCCCACCTGCCGCCCCTGTCTGTGAACTTTGCTCACCTCTTTCTGCCTTTCCCCCAGCCCCCCAAGGGGACTGAGCAGGACTTCTTTGAGGGGCTCTGGGACTCCTGCCTGCCAAAAGGTGCGGAAAGTCGTGTGTGGTGCCCACTGGGGCCACAGGGACTGGAGACCTTGGTGGCCCGCCACCTGGAGCCCTTTGTGGTGGTGGCCCAGCCCCCCACCAGCTACCACGTAGCTGTGCGCCTGCCCCCCGACTCCATGCTGCTGCTTCGGCTGGAGGGGGCCCAGGTGGATGGAGTGCCAGTGGCCCTGCGGACCGATGACTGGGCTGTGCTGCCCCTGGTGGGGGACTACCTCCGTGGGCTCCCGGCCTGCTGAGTGGGCCCCAGGAGGCTCACTGCGGGAAGACTGTGGCCCTTGTGGGGACTGGCCTAAGGGGCTGCTGAGGGCCACGACACACTCCCCCAACTCCTGTACCATAAAAACCTACCTTCACCAACAGTCCTCACTGGCTTGTTTTCTTTTAGACCCTGCTTAAGAGTAGGTTCACTGGGGTGGGATTATGAGCCCCAAGAAAGTTCCAAACTAAATCCCAAGACTGCAGGTCTCCATAGTTCCTTGTGCTCAGATAGGCTAAGAGTCTCCAGATTCTGCCCAGGATGCAGGAGAAGAAACGTCCTTTCTGCTGCTCAGGGAGTCTGGACCTGCCAAAGCTCACTCAGCAACTTAGTGTGGAGGCTGACAGGGTGGGCGCCTCTCAACTCCCAAAGCACACAGGGTCCCTGCCCCACGGAGCTCAGGCTGGATGGGACCAGAGGCTGGCACCCTGAAACAGTGGGAGGAGGCTGCGGTGACCAGCCGGCCCCTTCTCCACCTGCTCAGACCATGCCGATTGGAGCCAGCTGTCGGGAGAACACACCACTGAGGATTCGGGCAGAGAGCGGAGTGGGTTGGTGGGGTAGGGGTGGGGCCCCAGGGGGCCAAAGGCCACTGCCAGGGCTGCAGCTCCAGGCGGAGGGGCCAGAGCCGGTCTGTTCTCTGGAGCTGCGCTTCTGCGTGGAAGGAGAGCTATGCACCTTTGGGGGCCAGCCACGTGCCACGCCTGACCCCAGCCCCCCAGAAACCCAGCCTGTGCTTAGGCATCTTCTCAGGTGAGAACTCATTCCTCTTGTTCTTTCTCCAGATCCGCAGGACACTTAGGATTCAGAATCGTGGAGGCCACTCTGCTGGCGAGCTACGACCTGGCATTTTCCTTCCATGTCACTTCCTGTCATCCTTGCAGCAGCTTTGCAGGGCCCCACAGATGAGGAAGTCCACAGGCCAAAGGGGTTGGACGACTTTCCTGAGGTCACCCAGATGGTTGAGGGGAGTATTTTGTCATACTGTAGCACGTTTCCATTATCACAAGGCACTCAGAGCAGAGCTCAGCAGGGGCCACACAGCCGCCAGCCCTGGGCAGACCTGAGGAGGTTCCAGAAGCAGCTGTCAGCAGTGCTGTGTGGGAGAATAATAGCCTTAGGCTTGAGGTGTGCTGGGTGAAGGGCCTCTTCTGCTGCCTTGGCCTCTGGGCTCCCAGCCCTCGGACAAGGGCAGGCTAGGAGAGGAAAGAAGGGCCCACGATTGCTGTCATGGGTCAAGGTGAGGGGTTAGTTTCAAGCTCAAGTTGTGGTAGTAACTTGCTCTGTCATCATGCAAGCCGTTGCCAAGTCAGGAAAGTGTCATTTCCAAGAAACAGAAACTTCTGCAGCCTTGTTGGAAGCTGGGCTAGGACTCTTGGATGGGGGGATGAGGCAGATGATGTTATCTGTTTTTTCAGTGCTGGGGGGCTGAACCCAGGGCCTCACAGATACCTCGGAACCTCTCTACCACTGAGCTGCACTTCCAATCCCTTTTCAAAAAATTCTTTGAGTCAGGGTCTCACTAAGTCACACAGGCTGCCTCTGGCCACGAACTTGCGATCTTCCTGCCTCTGCCTCCTGAGTTGCTGGGATTACAGGCTTGTGCCACCACAGCCAGCTTGCTCCTGCCTTTTGACACTGGGAAAGCCAGAGAGCTGTAAAGAAACTGAACTTTCTTTCCTTTTTTTTTTTTTTTAAACGGGGCTTGCTAAATTATACAGGCTGCTTCTAGCCTTGAACTTGCAATCTTCCTGTCTCCACCTCCTGATTTACTGGGATCACAGGTGTGAGCCACAATGTCTGGCAGCAGGGTAGCTGCTTCTCCTCTTCCTTCTTCTCCTTTTTATTTTTTATTTTACCTTTTATGGTACTTAGGGTTGAACCCCAGGCTGGGATTTAGCTCAGTTGGTAGAGCGCTGCACTGCAGTCTCTGAGGGCCCGAGTTCAATTCCCAGCACCACAAAAATGGGAGAAGGGCCTGGCAATCCACTCCCAAGGCAATCCCGAAACCGTCAGCCATTGAAAACCCTACGAGGGTCGCAATGAGTTGGACACGACTCGATGGCACCTAACAACAACAAGGGTTGAACCCAGGGCCTTGCACATACCTCACTCTGCCACTATCTTGCATCCCTAACCAATTTTTTTTTTTTTTTTTAATCTTGAGACAGTGTCTCCCTAAATTACATAGGCTGCCTCTGGCTGCGAACCTATGATCCTCCTACCTCTGCCTCCTGAGTTGCTGGGATCACAGGCGTGTGCCATTGTGCCTAGCTGAGACTGAGCTCTCCAAGGCTGGGCTTCTACCACTGAGGACGACAGCCTTGGCCCAGTCTCCTTTACCCACATCATTCGGAGGCTGCCTGGTTAATGGAATCATTTTCTCATGCAGAACACTAGTGGCAAGGGAATCGAGAAATGCAGTCACTTTTATGCACATGCAGAAAGTGGTGTTAATCCCTAGTTTAAGATTAAGATAATTGCCAGGTGCGGTGGTGCATGCCTGTAATCCCAGTGACTTGGGAGGCAGAAGCAGGAGGATCACAAGTTCGAGACCAGAGGCAGTCTGCGTAATTTAGCAAGACCCTGTCTCAAAAAGAAAAAAAAAAAAGATTAAGATAATTGGCCCATTGAGGATTGACTAGGCTGGGCACCAGATGACCTTCAGCTCCCCCCACCAAAACAGGCTAAGGACTCAGTCCTACAAGACTCCCTACAGTTCAGATACCCAATTCCAAGTCCCAGGTTGTGACCTGGGATTCTGACCAATGAACTATAAATCCAGGTTTCCATGAGCCCTTCTGGGGGCTGAATAATTTCTAGGATAGTTCATAGAACTCAAAGAAACATTCTTACCTTTACCCATTTGTCAGAAAGAATTACATCACCAGGCATGGTAGAGCATGCCTGTAATCCCAACATTCAGGAGACTGAGGTGGGAGGATCACAAGTTTGAGGCCAGCCAGGGATACACAGGAAGACCCTGCTCTCCCCACTGCCCCCTCATCCTCCTCCCCCCCAAAAATTACAAAGGATACATATGAGCGGCCAAACAAGAGAGACGCATAGGGCAAAGTATGTGGGAGGGCTCCCGGGCTCACATACCCGCTGGGATGTGCCACGTTCCAGGCACTTCCACGTGCTCTGGGAGCTCTCTGAACCATATAGTTGAAAGATTTTTATGGAGACTTCATCATGTGGGCACAATAAATTATTAACTCAATTTCCAGCCCCTTTTCCTCCCCAGAGGATGGGGGTGCGGCGGAACATTCCACGATCTTTCTGGTAACCATCCTGATCCCAGAGCCCACCAAGAGTCACGTCACCAGAACAAAAGACCTTCCCACACCCACAGCAATATCGCCATCTAGGGGGAAATGATTTGCTAGTAATTGACCTTTGTACTCCTAGAAATACTTTCAAGGAGTATAAAAATTTTTATGCAGACACTGAAATGCATTTATGTTGGTGGTAAGATAGGCAAATTTCTACCTCAGTGAGGTGCAGAGTGGTGAACTGATTTTAAATGACATGAGCGTTCTCTGATGTAATTGTCCATTCCAAAGGGAATTTATGAAACCTTAATTATCTTGCCCTATTTGGAGAGAAGCAATGAATAGAACATTACATTTAACATGGATGTAGAAAATTTTTTCTGTAGCCACTATACAACTAACTACAAAATCATTGGGGCTGGGATTTAGCTCAGTTGGTAGAGCGCTGCGCTGCAGTCTCTGAGGTCTTGAGTTCAATTCCCAGCACCGCAAAAACGGGAGAAGGACCTGGCAATCCACTCCCAAGGCAATCCCGAAGCACTCAGCCATTGAAAACCCTATGAGGGTCGCTATGAGTCGGATACCCACTCGACGGCACCTAACAACCTAACCTAACAAAATCATTGGTTATTAAGGAAAAGCAATGTAAAACCCCCATGACATACCACCTCACAATTGCTAGAACTGCCAGCGGTGGTTGGGGGACACAGCTCAGTGCTGCCGCTGCTGTCTGTAACCTGAGGAGTCCTCCCCTCCCGGACCTCTACTCGGGTGGTGCTGGGTCATTGGCTCCATAGCAGAAAAGAATTTCACAATAAGTCAGCGTGAAACAAAGGTAGTGAGATTATTAATTAGGGATAAAACACAGTCCACCCGTTAGATTTAAGCATGGACAATCAGAGATGAAAAAGAAATGCTTAAGAATAAAAAAGTAATTGCGTACACCCAAGACTTGGATGCTGCTGGCTCCTCAAGAGAGAGAAGAGCCTTTGAGTAGCTTAACAATGGCTATAAATATATATATGATTTTGTAACTTTTGAAGTTACATCGCTCAAAGGATGTAATTTACATCCCAGCTCAAGTGTAAGCAAAACAATGGTCTGGTTTACCTATTACTGGGGAGACATGGGAAGGTCTACAGAAGGAAACGGGGGTCCAGAGCATGAATCCCGATCTGGGAGGCCAGCGACAGGCAGGTCCTTCACCAGCAGCAACAATGACCTCCCCTTCCCAGGCAGCTGATACTTTGGTTCATCTGTTTCTCCACATCAAAGAATCTCTCCAATACACAGAAATTATAGTATACAGTATGTTGTTGTTAGATACCACGGAGTCAGATCCAACTCATAGCAACCCTGTGTACAACAGAACGAAACACTACCCAACACTGTGCCATGCACACGATCTTTATATATTTGAGCCAACTGTTGCAGCCACTATGTTTCTTCTTATTTTGAGTTATGCCACATCAGCAAAAGGAGGTCCCAGGGGTTTTACCCCATTCCCGTCATTAAGGTCAACTTTACTTTGAGGAGGCAACCGTTCTCTAGTCATTTCTTGAATGCCCTCCAGTCTGAGGGCTCACTTTTCAGCACTATATTGGACAGTGTTTCTCTGCTATTCAAAGGGTTTTCAATGACTAATTGTTTTGGGAGTGGGCTACCAGTTCCTTCTCCCTAGTCTGTCTTGTTCTGGAAGTTCAACTGAAACTTGTCTGCCATAGGTGGGCCTGCTGGTACTCTGAAATACCAATGGCACAACTTCTGACATCACAGCAACACGCAAGCCTCCACAGCTCGACAAGCTGACAGGCACATAGAGGAGTATACAGCAGAAAACAAGTTTATTGAAAATAGAGTATAGACATAGATTGTAACGAGAGTCCACCTTCAAAATGTGAAGGTGGGTAGTAGTAAATGGCTAGTGCTGTGTAGTGCTAATGTCAGCTGTGATCTTTATAGTGGGGTTTGAGCCTTCAGGGGAAGGAAAGAACCATTTTACACCAGGGGCCTATGCCAAGAACGGGTTAACGGCTTCCCAGTGTCTTCAAAGGACTGGACTCAGAGACGAGCATTTCAAAAGGTTAGAAATCTAGGCAGCTACCGGTCTTAATAAGGGAGCAGGATCCATTAAACAATGTCCTTTTTGATTGCTAGGGGTGGTGTGTGTCTCGCAGGGTTTGTATCATCCTTCCTGAATGAATGTAGAAGGGAGGAGTGACTTTAATTCTGTTCCCTTCTAGTAAGCATGCTGTTTGTAAAGGTGTCATCTACCAGGGAAACATGGACCACCAGACCAAAGCCTTTGCCTCCGAGGAGGCTCCCACTGACATTCATATTACAGGCTGCAATGTGGCTGGCTGCAGGGGCCTCTATTTCCTTTCTTCCTGCCTACTATGTCCCCTATTATAACTACTGTATTTGAAAAATTTCCCCTTTTGTAAAACAAATTTTAAGTTGGGCTTACAAGGTACATTGTTTAGGGATGAGAGAGAAGTGTCAATAAGTCAAAATAGGTCGAAAGAAGTAGTGGCACTGTTTGTTGTTGTTGTTGTTAGGTGCCGTCTAGTCAGTATCTGACTCATAGAAACCCTAGGTACAAGAGGCAAAACACTATTGTCAGTGCTCCTCTGCTGTTCATACGGTTTTCAATGGTGGATTGATTTTTGGGAGTGGATTGCCGGGTCCTTCTCCCAAGCCGACAGCACCTGGCATTCCCAGGTGGTCACCCATCCAAGTACTAACCAGGCCGGACCCTGCTTAGCTTCTGAGATCTTAGCTTCTGTGGATTGAATGCCATAGGGCTACAGCTGCAGGCTAGTTGCACTGTTTAGAGGATTTAAAAGATTAACTCAAAATGCTTTGGTACACCTTCTATTTAAGGAACTTCTTTTTAGTAAAATGAGACTCTATGGTAGTCCAGGAGGTACACTGTATAGGTACCGATATGAGAGGAGTCCTAAGGAGGTTGTCTAGCTACATATTGACTGGAAATATGGCCCGTAGTCTTGTTTCTGAGATTCTCAAAGCACCACAGGATTACATAGGAGGATGTAAGGTTTTAAAGATGAAGGTCACATACATTTTGACCCTAAGCGTGGCTTATTGCTATTTTAACATTTTCACTTGAAATATCTCTCAAAATCATGTCTCCATGCAGGCAGTCTTTACAGCCATTTTCTTGGTAGTTGTGTCCAAATTCTTGACATTCAGTGGGCAAGATTTAAACCAGATCTGGCGTTTTCCTTCTCATGTTCCCTTAATCTTCCTATCTTTCTATCCTGCCTCAGAATGGATGTAGCTCAAAAGACACACAGTAGCATGTCTTAGGGAGGATCCTCCCCACCTTGCTGGTGGCAATGTAAAATGAGGCAGCTCCTTTGGAAAACGCCATGGTAGTTCTTTAAACACTGAAATACAGAGTTACCATATGACTGAGGAAGTCCACTCTGTCACGGGCTGAATCTCGTGTGTCCTTCCTCTCCCCTATGATGAAGTTCCAATGCCCAGGGTGCCTGTATTTGGAAGTTGGGCCATCGGAGGTGACTAAGGTTAAATGAGATCATAAAGGTGGACCCTAATCCAATAAACTGGTGTCCTTAAAAGAGGAAGAGACATCGGAGAGTTCACAATAAGAAGACAACTGTCCAAAAAAAGAAAAGAAGAGGAGGAGGAAGAAGAATCCACAAGCCAAGAAGAGAGGCCTCACCAGAAATCAACCCCAATGGCGCCTTGATCTTGGATTTCTAGCCTCTAGAATTGTGAGAAAATAAGTTTCTGTTTTTTAAGCCACCGGTCTATGGAATTTGGCTATGGCATCCCTAGCTGACAGATACTCACCCCTAGGTTGATATCCAAAAGAGTTGAAAACATGTTCACACAAAATGTTCATGAGAGTATTTTTTGTGTGTGCCTGGGGAGGGGTACTTGAGAGTTCAACCCTGGTCTTTGGACACACTTTGAAGGTGCTCTACCACTCAGCTGCACCACCCAGCCCATTGTTTATTTTTATGTTTTTCATTCAGGGTCTTGCTGAGTTACACAGGCTGCCACTAGGCTCGAACTTGAAATCCTCCTGCCTCCACCTCTCAAGTAGCTGGGATGACAGTTGTGTGCCACTGTGCTCTGTATTTTTTTTAATAGCCCCAAAACAGAAACAACCTGCCCCAGTCCGTTGCTGCTGCTATAATAAATTACCATAGACCGGGTAATTTACAAAAAACAGAAATTTATCTCTTACAGTCGTAGAGGCTTGGAACTCAAAGATCAAGGCGACTGCAGGTTCAGATTTGGCCTGTGCCTCTAAGTCCATGCCCTGTTGCTGCAGCCTCATATGGCACAAGGCAAAAGGTCAAAAAGGAGCCTAACTACTTCCCTTCAGCCGCTTTATAAGGTTACTCATCCCATTTATGAGGGCAGGGCCCATATGGCATAATTACCTCATAAAGGTCCCATGTCTTAACACTGCTGCTCTAGGGATTAGGAGATTTTTGTTGTTTTGTTTTTGAGACAGAGGGTCTCTTGCTATGTAACCCAGAATGGCCTCAAACCCACTGTGTAGCCCAGGCTGGTCTCAAACTCTTGATCCTCCTGCCTCAGCCTCCCAAATTCTGGGTGTGTCACCACATCAAGCTAGGGGTTAAATTTTAATAAGAATTTTGGAGGGATACAAACATTTGTAGTACACCACAACTCAAATGACATTGATGAATAACTGGATAAACAAAATGTGGTACAGCCATACAATATGATATTATTCAACCATAAAATGGAACAAAATACATATCCTACAACATAGTTGAACCTTGAAAGTATTACGCTAAGTGAATAAAGAAACCAGACACAAAAGTCCACATACTATGCAATTCCATTTAAATAAAATGTCCAGGATAGGCAAAACCATAAAGACAGAAAGTAAATTAGTGTTTGTTAGAGGCTGAGTGTTATCTTTCCACAATGTCAGAATTTATTGAATTACAATGACTTCACGGGTTATGTCAGTTTTGTTGGCATTAATTTATCAAGTATTCCTGATACACACACACACACACACACACACACACACACACACACACACACACAATCTCATGACTCGGTGGCACCTAATAACAACACTGCACACACATGTGCACGCACACACACACACACATATATAATATTTTTAATTTTTAGAATTATTCTTTTGCAATACTGGGAGGTTCCCTCTACCACTGGGCTGCATCCCCAGCCCCACTTTTTTTCCCCTTCAGACTGGGTCCCACTAAATTACATAGGCTGCCTCTGGCCTTGAACTCGTGATCCTCCTGCCTCCACCTCCAAGTTGCTGGGATTACTGGCGTGTGCCACAGAGCCCGGCTCTTTATTTTTGATATGCAGACATGCCCATGTGTTCCTGACTTGATTTGATGATTTTGTATGTGGTAGTATTTTGTTCACATGAATGTTATTATCAGTTTGTGTCTCATAGTTTATGCTGGACACGTAGTGGTTAAGTGCACAAATAAAATGTGCAGTCATCCTGTCTCAGCATTTGTACTCAAAATGGAACAGACTGCTCTTTTCTTAAAAGGCAATCACTCAAGGCAAGGCACAGCCTGACAGCTATTAATTTATATGATCTGGAGTAACTTAGATCAGAGGATGGCCTGATCACTACACTGGGCAAGTGGGAACTGGGTGACAAGTAATGGGCATGGCATTTCTCTTTGGGGTGATGAAAATATTCTGGAACTAAATAGTAGTGATGATTTCACATTCCTGTGAATATACTAAGATGCTAACATTTTATGTATTGTATTTTATTTATTTTTATTTATTTACTTATTTATTTGTGGTACTTGGGGGTTAAATCCAGGGCCTCACACATTTTGCAAGTCCTCTACCACTGGGCTGCACACTCTACCCCTTTTTTATTTTTCATGCAGGCTGCCTCTAGCCTCACACTCTAAATTCCTCCTGCCTCTGCTTCCCAAGTCCCTAGGATTACAGGTGTGTGCCACTGCTCCCAGCAACAATGTTTTACACTTTTTAAAAGAGCTAATTTTATGGTATGTGAATTACACACCTAAATAATTTTTTTTTTTTTTTTTTTTTTTTTTAGTGATGGGGACATGTGGTATGTGCAAGGGAAGCAAAATTGAAAGACTTTTTTCTGGAACAAGTAGAGCAACAAAAACAAGAAGAGACAGTAATGAAATAAAACCTATAAATATCCTTATTTGCTCATCAGTGCTCTTCAAAATTATCACAATAAGAAGAAAATAAGGAATTGTCACAGATAGGAAAAGACTGACAGACAGGGAAGCTGGGTGTCGTATGAGACCCTAGACCCCATCCTGGACCAGAAAAAGGGCATTAATGGGAAAACTGGCAAAATATAATGATATTAGGTAATGGTATTATGTCAATGCTAATTTCCTGATTTTGATAATTGGACTATGTTTATGTAAAATGATAACATTAGGTGAAGCCAAGGAAAAGGTACTTAGGAATTCTTAGTACTACTTTTACAAGTTCTCTGTACATCTAAAACCATTTCCAGTAACAGTTGAAAGAAAATAGTGAGATAGGCCAGGAATGTGGCTCAGCGGTAGAGCCCCTGCCTACCATGCCTAAGGTCCTGGGTCCACTCTCTAATGCCACTGCCACAACCACAGAATAGTGATGGGGTGCTATGGTCTGAATATTTGGGTTTCTCCCAAATTCATATGCCGAAATCCTAACTCCTGAGGTGATGGCATTAGGAGGTGGGAACGCTGGGAAAATGTTTAAGTTATGAAGGTACAGACCACCTACATGGGAGCAGTGTCCTTCCCTTATGAAAGAAGCCCCAGAGAGCTGCCTCGCCCTTCCACTATGTGAGGACACAGCCAGAAGGCTCCATCTGTGAACCAGGAAGTGGGGCCTCACCAGACACGGACTATGCCAACACCTTAATCTTGGACTTCCCAGCCTTTTGGAAATCTTTGGAGAAAATCCATGAAACTGAAAGTTGGTTCTCTGAAAAAAGATCATTGAAAGTGAAAACCCTAGGGAGGGTGTGGTGGCACAGCCTGTAATTCCAGTTATTGGGAGTTCGAAGCAGGAGGAATGTGAGTTTGTGGTCAGCCTGTGTACGTAGCAAGACCCTGACTCGAAAAAATAAAATACCTCTGGTTTAAAGTCAAGAAAGATGTGCTTCAGGGCTGTACCTTTTCAGTGTAACTCTTCAATCTCTATGCTGAGCAAATAATCCAAGAGGCTGGACTTTATGACAAAGAGCATGGCATCAGGATTGGAGAAAGGCTCATCAGGAACCTATTTTATGCCAATGGCACTTTGCTTGCTGAAAATGAAGAGGATTTGAAATATTTACTACTGAAGATTAGAAACATAGCCTTCAGTATGGATTGTGCCTCAACATCAACAAAACAAAAATCCTTACACTGGGTCAGTAAGCAAATTCATGATGAATGGAGAAAAGATTGAGGTTGTGCAAGATTTTGCTTTACTTGAGTCTACAACACCTGTGGAAGCAGCAGTCAAGAAATCAAAAGATGCGTTGCATTGGGAAAAGCTGTTGCAAATGACCTCTTCAAAGTGTTGAAAAGTAAAGATGTCACATTGAAGATGAGGGTGTGCCTGACTCATGCCATGGTATCTTAAGTCATATCATATAGTTGTGAAAGCTGGACGCTGAATAAGGGAGAAAGAAGAATTGATGCTTTTGAATTATGGTGCTGGAAATGAATATTGAATATACCATGGACTGCCAAAAGGACCAACATATCTGTCTTAGAAGAGGTGTAACCAGAGTAACTCACCGCTTGGGAGGTGGGGCTAGCAGAGGGCGGGGCGGGACCGCACCGCGCTTCTGGTCAGGCTCTGCGCCAGCTGTGCCCAGCCTCCCGACAGGCTTGGTGCAGAGTGCTCCTTGGAAGCAAGGATGGCTAGATTGCATCTTATGTATTTTGGACATGTTATCAGGAGGGACCAATGCCTAGAAAAGGACATCACATTTAGGAGAATGGTCAGTGAATAAATGAAAGACCCTCACCTAGAAGGATTGACACAGTGTCTGCAACAACAGGCTTAAACATTTAAAAGATTGTTTGCATGGCACAATGTTGTGTAGTGTTTCGTTCTGTTGTACATAGGATTGTTATGAGTTGGGCCCAACTCCACAGCACCTAATAACATTATATATGAAGAAAATCCCACAACTGTACAGACATAAAAGGAGATGTTGAATAAACGGAATTACCTATTCTTAATAGAAAACTAAAGCAAGACTTTGTTTCAATGAACCCATCAAAAACCCTACAGCCAAATGCCACTAAGAATACTTCCATAGTTGAACAAGCTGGGTATATTACCCTTGCACTATGACACATCCCAGTGAGAGGGTGTTCGAAAGGACTTAATCCAAGTGTTTGTTCAGTGATTTGGGGAAGTGTTTAAGGAAACAGTGCTTTTCTATGGACTGGATGCTGTCAGAAGTGGGGGTATTTCTATGATGGGATACCTTAACGAATCATAACTAAAAGGAGAAAAGACTACATGGAGACTAAAGCTATAATTAGTCAATACATGATAGTCATTATATTATTGGAGAAAGAGGGATGTTTTATTATTTTTGTGATTGGACAATCTTCATTTATGAATGTTCATGTATGATTATGGAGTGGTTTTTTTTTTTGTGTCCTCTCTCACAATCACAGAGTGAAATTATGTTCCATAGAATATCAAGTCTATTAGAAAAGAAAACAAGTTACAAAACGTAATTAAGAAGCAAAATTATCACTACTTGAAAAAGATATGACTAATTTTGTGGTATCGACGAAAATAAAAACTATTAGGAAAAACAAAATACTATTTATTAGGTATCTGGTCAAACAATTGAAAAATAAAAGCAAACATGTCTACAGAACACTTCAATATCTGGGGATGCTTTTCTTTTCCAAATCTATAAGTTAATGCAATTTTAATCCGTATTTCCAGTTTTGTATGCGTTTGTTTTATGAAAGAACTTGACAAAGACATATACATTGGGTATCTGAGCAAATAAGTTATTAGGAAAGAATTAAATAGGAAAAAAGTATTGCAAAAAGTAAAAAACATGAGAAAATATTGGTAAATGTGATTACAACAAAACAAAACAAAAACAAAAACAAAGGTTTTCTTTTAGCAAGAATCATCTATACACAGGTTTACAAGACAAACACTCTCAGGTAAAATACCTTCAATGCATTTGAGAAGAGTCCCTAATAACAATAATCTAAAAATACATAACCTACCTGACAACCGAGATAAAAAGAGCACTTTTCAGCATCATTTCAATTCTTTTCACAGAGGATGTACCATTTTTAAAAGACGCTAAAGCAAAACTGGGACTCACCCCTCGGGAGGTGGGGCTAGCAGAGCGCGGGGCGGGGCCTCACCGCGCTTCCCATCAGGCTCCGCGCCCGCTGCTCCCAGCCTCCCGACAGGCCGCGCGCACTTCCCGCGCCAGCTTTGGCTTAGCCGCGAGCGCCGTAAAATGGAGAGCCGCGAGGAGGCTGCGGTGGAGAAGCAGCGCGTCCACCTGCACCCCGAGTCGCTGCGCGACGCCGCCCCGGTCACGTTGCACCTGCTGCCCTGCGGGGTGCTGGCGAGCCGGCCCGCCCCGGTGCAGCGCTTCTTCACGCCCGCCATCCGCCAGGGCCCCGACGGTGAGACTCCCGCCGACTGCGGCTCCCGGCAGCCCCCGCGCGGGCTCCCTGGCTCCGTGGTCGGCGAGAGGGCGGAAGCGCCATTCGCGGAGCCTGGGCCTCCGCCCGGCCTGACCAGGACTCTACGCCCTCCTTGTGCAGGACTCCAGGTGTCGTTTCGGGGCCGCAGTCTGCGGGGCGAGGAGGTGGCCTTGCCACCTGGCCTCGCGGGGTACGTGATGGCGACGGTGCCGAAGAGAGAGAGGGGCTTGGAGCTCGGCGAGGAAGGCGAGCGGGAGCCGGCGGGAACCCCGGAGCCGCTGGAGCGGGACTTCGTGAGCAAAGGGGTGGAGTAGGCAGGGGTGCGGGCTGGAGACCCGGTAGCGGGGCTGAGCCGGCCTCCTTTCCCAGGATCGCTTTATTGGAGCCACTGGCAGCTTCAGCCGCTTCACCGTGTGGGGCCTGGAGACCCTCCCTGGCCCCGACGCCAAGGTGCACGGGGCCCTAGCTTGGCCCAGCCTCGCTGCAGCGGTGAGTAGACCTTTGGGTCCGCTTCTTCTCCGGCTCTTCAATTCCTCTTCCCTGCATGTTGGCCCTAGTGGATTTGGGGTTTTAGGGGTGGGGGAACTATGGGGCCGATGGAGCCTGGCTCTGAAGGATCAGACTAGTAGTGTGGGAAGAATGCTTTCACCACCACTCTCTGGCCTTTCTAGAAGGGGATGTCATTCTGAGCTGCTGGGTCCCTCTCCAGATATGTAGGCCACCCAGCTGCTGTATCTTTTAAGTCCCACAGTAGAGGTGACTCTTGTTGCAGATTCACGCCCAGGTGCCTGAAGACTGAGAACCACAGTCTGAAACTGGAAAGCCACAGATGCCTTCACACCAGTACACCACCTCTTCACCTTGGAGCTGTGGACTCCATCATCCCAATAAATGAGCTCTTCACAGCACCTATGAGTCTGGGGGACCCTTGGTGCCCCAAAGCCAGGATGACTCTCCCTCAAGAACCTTTGGTGGCTCTGGCCTATAGAAACAATTTATTGCTGGGGGTGAGAGGCCGAAGTTTTGCAGCCAGCACCCACCCCACCCCCAGCTCCTACTTTACAAAAGAAATTCTTCTAATGACCAGCACTCTGTGCTGGGCGCCCCCACCCCCATCTTATGTACACAGCTGCCTGGCTCCTTCTGGTCCCTGGTTCAGAGCAGGCCTGGGCTTATAGCCAATTGACCTTGGAACTGGCCTAGCCCTGAGCTTGCCTTGGTGCTGGCCACCAGCTGGCCCCTCCCAGGCCTGTCCCCTCCTTTTGGAGCTATTATCTGTCCTGTCTCTCTCGGTGTGCATCTTGTGAGCCTCAGCGGGAGTGGAGTGGGCTTTCAGCCCCAGTTCTGCCTGCTCTGCTGGCACTGCAATTGGCAGTGCCTGCCGCAGTGTCTGGTCACCACTTTCCTCTCTTGCTCCAGTCCTTGGGAGTGAAGTGCAGACACTTGGAGTCGATTCGAAGGAGCCGCTTGAGCATAGCCCGCTCGTGCCCATCCACAATATCCTCTGACAGAGTGAGGATGTACTGGCCCTAGGCAAGAGATGGGCCCAGCAAGTGGTCAGCCACGCAAGGCCCGCAGCCTACACCCCATTCACCTGGCTCCCCCAGCACACCTCCTACCTTGTAGTAGTTGATGAGGTTGAGGTACTGCAGGGTGGATATGACATCCTCTTTCTTGATGCTGGTGATTTCACTGATCTCACTGCAGGAGAGCAAAGGTCAGATCCCTTACGGGCCTTTAACTGTCCCCAGGAGCCCCAAGAACACACAGTCATGCCATGCACCCCCCAGGTGGGCAATGCCAGGCTCACTTGATGGTGATCTGTGGCCTCTCCCCACTCTCCGACTTCAGCCCCATCAGGATTTCCAAGATGGTTTGGGACCAGTAACTTCGATAGGATAGTAGGCCAAGATCAGAGAGGGGCTTCTCAGGGGTCCCTGTCTTCCCTTCCACCTTGGAGAGTTCATAGCCTACAGCAACGGAGCAGGAGAGGGTGGGTGAGCTGTCACAAGGGTGCACAAGCCACATGTAATACTGTAGGTTGCAGAGCCGGGCTGTCTGCTTCCCAGCCTGACTCAAACTTGGTTCTGTGTGGCCCTGGAGAGTGTTGCTTCTCTGCCCCCCACTTTCCTCATGAAAGTATAGTGAGTATTCACTCTTCACCTCTGAACTGAGGAGGAAGGGTGCTGAAGACATTGAGTAGCAACTCCAATGGAGGGGTGCCCAGGAACCAGTGAAGGCTTATGGATGGAGGAATGAAGAGACAATGGCCTATGGAAAGCACCAGTTTGCCATCCCCGCCTCTGTGTCTGGAGATGTAAGGAGGGGGATCAGGCAGACCATCTCTGGCCCAGGTCTGAGGATGCCAAACTCTCAGTGAGGGCAGCCCCACTAGCTGTGAACTTGGGGATGTTGTCTTTCAAAGACCAGGGTGGCCTGGGTAGTTCTGATGCAAAGCGGGCAAGTGCGCCAAGGTGCTTCCCGAGTCTGAGGACGGCTGTTCCTCATAGCCAGATAACTGACCTTTACAGCAGCCCTTTCTCTCCTAACGGTGCTGACCACTGGGTACTGCCAGGCAGTGCCTGGTGAGAGCCTCAGGCCCCGAAGAGCTGCATGGCCGCACAGCTCTTTCACCTTAATTCTGTCAGGACCTTGAGGTGTTCATGCTACTGTGCACCCCCTCAGCCGTAGCAAGCCTCATAGCGGACCTTAGACTTTTCAGCTTTCCTGCCCTTGCTACATCCCTGCTGGTTAGTCTTAGCCTCTTGCCTAGTCTCCAGTGACATTAGCCAGACATTCTGTGGTAAGAGGGCCCAGGAGGCTGGTGTCTGGAGAGAGGAAGCAAGAAGGGGCAGGGGTACTTGTTTCTACTCTGTTGGGGCCACACTGCATGCAGAATCCTGATGGATCATCTGGAAGCCACACTCACGCTGGCAGCTACCAGAGTACCTGGCCCCTCCTCAGTGAACACCCTTTGAGCTGTCTGAAATGCTGCTGGTGCTCTGCTGGACTACTGGGCAGAACTGAGCACACCTTGGCGGCCTTGCCCACATTCCACTTCCACAGAAGTCTTTTGACTTTGGTTAAGTATCTACCTGCTCTACCAGGGTAAGAATTTTCTGAAATTGTGACCTCATGCTACTGGGACTGTTCAACTAATAAAATTTCTCAAATGTGCTACGACTTTAATTAGATCAAACTCATGTGTCTTCATCGGACAACTGACTTCTAGGTCAGATTGTGGTTATTCCAAGGGTTCACTGTGGTAAAATGAATGGAATGGGGATGAAAGCAGAAGGTGGTATCAGGGTTGAATGGCATCAAAGAGCCCATGTATGAAATGGGACAAAGTCCCTTCTGGGCCCTCTAAAACTGACTTGGCTGGGCTGGTGATTCAAGCCTATAATCCCAGGAACTTGGGAGGTGGAGGCAAGAGGATCACAGGTTCAAGGCCACAGGCAGCCTGTGTAACTTAATGAGAGTCTATCTCAAGATAAATAAAAATGGACTAGGGGTTCAGCTCAGTGGTAGAATGCTTGCAAAGGATGTGTGAGGGCCCCCACCCCAGTACCGCTAAAGTAGAAAATAAAGGATCAGGACACAAATCCATCTTACATCTGTTGGGTGAGTTAACAGCCTTTTGAATACCTCTTGCCTACAAGGTTTGGGATACCTGGGGACATGAGCCACTGTGGGTCCTTGCCCAAGAATCTGTGTCATGGCACAGGCCCAGACTGATGAGCAAGAGGAGCTCACAAAGTTGCCCGGGGATCTGGGCAGGAGCAGGTGAGACTGATTTAAGTTGGGTAGTGCTTAGAACCTTGGCCAAGGGGCAGTGGGCTAAAAACATATAAGGCAGTCACCCAAGCGGAGAGCAAACCTGGATATAGTCCCACCTTCTAGCTGGCTCCCCTGGGTGACTGGGATGCGCAGCCAGGGTTGAGAATCCCAGCAACCCAACGTGTCTGTGTGAGGCATAGATGAGGGGGCACTGGCAGCTCACGTCCTGTTCCTGGCCAGGTAACACACATACTCACTGAACTCGATCAGTAGCTTGCCATAGCCCCGGCGCTGGTAGGGAGGCAGGGTCAGGATGCAGGCCACATTGTAGTCTTCTGTAGATTCCTTTTCCTAGAACGGCGTGGAGACAGGTGAGTGTGAGGGAGGGGGCCTGGCTCAGGGCAAGGCCAAGAGACAGCCTGGATGAGTGCTGACCTTGGAGAAGTAGCCCACGATGTGGAAGCCCTTGCAGTCATACTCTGTCATCACGTAGAAGAGGAAGGGGTCTGTATCGTAGTACAACGTCTTGTGGTCGAGGAAACATTTGGCCAAAAGACAGAGATTCTGGGAGTAACTCTGCAAAAGGAAGGACCTGTCACCATTCTGGAAAGCTGCTTGGTGCTGTTTCCCAAGAGAACAAGTGATGAGCATCACTACCTGGGGCCTGACACATGCCACCATGTCAGGCCACTGCCACTTCCTTGTGTCTGGGAGGCCATGGGCCAGCTGGGTGCAGGGATCCAACCGCTTGCTCCCTAGGGAGCTGTGGATAGGCTTCCCCTGTTCCCTGTACCTCCACCTAAGCCTAACCTAGGGTCTCCACTGCCTACTTAACATAGTGAGGCTCCAACCGTGACTCGGGAGAGAAGCTCTGCACGTGTGGCAGTCTAGCTCACAGTGACACCTCTCATGAACTGATCACTGTTCTACAGTGGAGACAACAAATTCTGAAATTAACAAAACATCAGCCTTAAGGGTTTTCCCAGCAAGATTATAAATCTGGTTGCTTTATCTCGACAGTTTCAGGAAGAATTTTAGACCCAGCTTCTTCACCACCTACTAATCTTAGTCACTTGCTTGCCCAGGTCCACACTTAACAATCCTGAACAGTGCTTACTGTGGCTGCTTCTGTGAGCTCCCCATACCCGAGCCACACCTCCCTGCCAGTGGAGGGGCCTCCCTTGCCTCACTGCCCTTGAGGCTCCAAAACGGGGGTCTCACTCAGTGGTCTCCACCCTTCCTCCTACTGCCACAGACCCAAACCTGCCCTGTCCTCACCTTATTCCTGTCACCTAAATTCTATCCCTTGTACCAACCTTGCTTCATCCTCTCTCTCCTGCCTTTTGGCCAAGGTGACCTTTGCCATTCCTACACACTCTCCCGGAAGGTCCACGCCTGTGCCTCAGAACCCTGCTGCTTAGAATAGCCTTCCCAACTTTCTCCTTCATGTCAAGGCTCAAAGGTCACCCCCGTGAGGCCCTAACGTCCACTTCCTCTGAACTCTATTGACCCAGCCTGTGTCTGACGGGGCCTAAGTAGCAGCCAGTAGGCGTCTCTCTGCCATGAATGCTGGAAACAGCTTCCTTCATCATCTGTGTTCCCTGAGCACCTGCCCTACAGCAGCAATTCAGTAAAAGTGGACCGAAGCTATGTACAGCCAGGCTAGTCAGTGTTTCCCTGAGCAAAAAGAAGGTGCCCAGCTTACTTAGCCTCAACCCCGCTGCCCTCAGCCACTGACCTTGTTCTTTCGTCCATCTATCTCAAAGAAGGAGATGGTGCCCTTGCGGTAAATCTCGTTGCCTGGAGGGTGCCGCAGGTCACATTTGGTCTAAGGAAGAGAGGAGGATCAGGGGTGAAGGCTGGTGTGGGAGGTGCTGAGAGGGCAGCCTCCCGGGACCCCTCATACCAAGTGGCGCTGCAGACACTTGAGGCTACGGCCATACTTGAGGCAGAACTCGCACAGGTAGAGGACAGGCAGTGTGGTGAGCTCTTGCGGGTACGGGGAAAAGTACCATGGCTTGAGGCGGTGGCGGCCCAGCTCAATGCACTCAATGTTCTTCATCCGGGTAACAATATCGTCGTGACTTCGGTCAGAAACCAGGCTGCCAGTCATGCGTGGTGCTGACGGTATTCCATCTGAGCTGTCCTGGGAATCCTAGCATGGGCCAGTGAAAGACATGGGGTTACAGGAGACAGCTCAGCAGGGCACAATGGCTCATGGCCCTGCCCTGAAGGTTTCCTCCTTCAAGCCTAACAGTAACTCTCTATGCACAAAGCACCATAACACACACTTTCCAAAAGAAAGAAACCAAAATTCTGTGAAGGTGATAACTTGAGAAAGATCACCACATCATTTATCTGAACCATGCTCTGCCTGGCTACTAATGCCACCACCACCATCGCTGCCCACCACATTGTTTATTTTTAAACCAGTCACCGATCAAACTGTCCACCCTGCCCATACCTCCTCCCTTTCGCTCAGCTTCCCTTTTCCTCTACTTCCACCACCACAGACTCACCTCATCAGTGCCCAAGCAATTTGATTTCCGCTTCCGTCCTGGCTGAGCTGCCACTGCCCTACGGGCGGATCCATTCTGCAGATGACATGGTAGAAAAAGAAAGGGTGGCTGTGAAATGAGCCTGAAAGAGGTTGCCAGAGAGAAGAGAAGATGGGAAGAAAAGATGACTGGGGGACTCACCTGGGGAAAAACTGAAGCTGGGGCTGTCTCGCTGGGCACTGGAGTTGCTGGGGAAACCACTTCCACCTTCCGTTTCTGCAGAAAGAAACCAAGAAAGGTGGGTCAGAAGGTAGAGAAGGCGGGACCTGAGAAGAAAGCAAGGTCCCTGGAATTGCTGAGGGTACCGTTGAGCGGTGGTTGGGTTGCAGGCAGGAGCTGGAGGAGAGCGGCTGGTCGGGCTCGCCACCGGGAATGGCCTCCCGCTCCTTGGGCAGGTTGAAGCGGAGTGTGATCTGGACCGGGATTGGCAAGGTCTTCCCGCTGGCCTGAGCGGAGGCCGGCTGTAGAAATAGGTCCAGGGTCTTCCTCTGGGGTGGGGATGGCGGTGCAGTGTCGAAGGGGAGGACGGGCCCCTCAGTATGGAATGATCAAACCCCACCCTCTGCCTTCTCAAGGACACAGCAATGACTACTGGATTCTGGAAGCTACATCTGCAATTTAATCCCTGTCCTTTGTGAGCTGAGGTCAGGGTGGGAGACTGCCGCCTCCTGCCCATCCAGGAGCCCCTAAGGCCAAAAGATGAGAGAAGGAATAGGCAGGAGAGAAGAGGTTGAAGCAGGGGACCTACTCACCACCTCTCTCTCTGGAGAGCCAGGACGGGACCCAGGAAGTCCGTTCTTGGTGGGGGTCTTGGCCTCTTTCTTAGGGAATTGGATCTTCTTTAGGTCTAGCCGCTCGTGGGTCACCCATTCATCCAGACGTTTGTTGACTGCAGCAGTGGGAACGGTTCAGGAGGGAATCCCAGAGGCTGCCCCCCTAATCCTACCCTGCAGCCCCACCTCATCCCGGGCCCAGAACTCACAGTCAATGTAATGGACGTAAAAAAGCTTCCGGCCACTAATGTCCTTCACACTCAGGATCTCGGCCAGGGCTACAGGAACACAGTAATGAGTCTTAGACGGGCCAGGCCATGACCTGAACCCCACCCCTAGGCTGGATCCCAAACCCCCAGGACTGAGCAGCTCTCGCCCAAGCCTCTGTCACTAACCAAGTGCCACCCCCTCTCCAAGCTCCGCCCTGTTCATCTCGGAACGCTTAAAAGCCACGCCCCTCCTTCCGAGTATCTAGGCCCCGCCCCCTCCCAAGGGTTCGGTTAATTCCCTCCCGCCCCTCACCCTCAGGTTCCTTGGCCCCGCCCCCGACGTCACTCACGCCACTCATCTTCGTTGTCCTGGTTTCGCCGCAATACGGGTAGGCGGCAGCCCTCGATTATCTCCCCCTGGGGAGACAGCACGGCGCCAGGGTCGGCTACTGGGGGGCCTCGGGCTCTACCCACCTCCCCTGGCTCCCTCCGCCCCGCCCCGGGCACCGGACTCACCACCTCCGCCATCTTCCCTCCCTCCACTGCCACTTCCGGCCCCTCTGGGAAACGTCACTTCCGGGTCCCAGCCGGCCACAGGCCGAGGCGTCCCCAAACCGCTTTAATAGAGGACACTTGATAGACACTGCTGCCCAACTGGAAGTGGGGAGCCAGACCGTTTGGTTGTCTGGAGAAAGGGGTGTTCTAATCCTTGGGTCAGGTCCTGGGTGGGATCCCCACAACGTGCCCAGCGATTGGAGGAAAATTGAGTCTGTCACGTGACGCCCACCGAGTGCGACGCTGGTCACGTGGTGCGGCTGTGGTCACGTGATATTAGTGTTTGGGTTTTGGCCGGCGGTCGTGTTGGGGCGGCTCCTAGTGGCGGCGGGAGGCGTCACCCGAAATGAGCTGTGCGTGCTAGGCTCGGAGGTGGGCATGGCGGGCGGGAAGTAACTGTTATGTAAACTGGAGGAGTGGGTGGGACTAAAGGGATTCAATTCCCCATCTAGTGTGTAACCTTCGTTGCATAGGCCTGGGGACTCAGATTTCTATCTTTTTTTTTTTTTTGTATATTAGGTTTCTGGTTTGTGAAATAGTACATAACGTTATTCAAAGATACATTAAATTTTTAGTAAGCTTTTCCCATATGCCAGCGAGTATTCTAGGAGTCTAGAATTCATCAGTCAACAAAATGAAGACCTATTTCCTTATGGAGCGTACTTTCTTGGGCGGTTGCGTGAGAAGAGATTGGGTATAGATTATAAATACATAGATTGTAGATACATTAAAAAGTAAGTTAGTGGCTGTGATTTGTAATCCCAGCTCCTCCAGAGGCAACCTATGTAATTTAGCCAGACTCCGTCTCGAATATATAAATAAATAAGAGGTTAGCAGTGCAGCTCCGTGGTGGAGCATCTGTCTAGCATGTGCATGGCCCTGGGTTCAGCCCCCTATTACTGTTAAATAAAAGTAAAAACGATTTAGTGTGCTAAGTGACAAGGAAGTTAATGGTACATGCCTATAATCCCAACAGTGGTGAGACTGAGAAAGGAAGATCATGAGTTCTAGGCCTGGGCTGCATAGTGAGACCATGTCTCAAAAAAAAAAGAAAGAAAGAAAAGAAGAGGGGAAGGGGAAGGGAAAGAAAAGGGGAAAAAGTGATAAAAGTTAAGAGAAATCAAAAACTTGTTAAAGGAGGTGAATAGGTCAGTTGCACTTTTGGAAATGGTCAGAAGGCAGGATAGAAAGGAAAATTAAACGGACATGAAAAGGATAAAGAGCCATCACCCTGAGATTTGGTTTCTCACTAGTTGAGAGTAGAGTCAAAAGTTTTTGACACAACTATCATGAATACTGCTGTAAAGACTACCTACATGGAGACATTTTAAGAAGTATTTCAAATGAAAATATTAAAATAGCAATAAACCAGTCAGGGTCAAAATGTATGTGACCTCTGAGTTTAACTCTACTTTCTCCTATGTAATCCTGTGCTGCTTTGAGAATCTCAAAATAATGGGCCCTGTTTGCAGTCAACACATACCTAGACAACTTCTTTGTGACTCTTTTTACAGTGCACCCCTTGGACCACCATATAGGCTAACTTTACTAAAGAGAAGTTCCTTAGATAGAAGACATACCAAAACATTTCTACCTGACCTTTTAAATCTCTTTAACAGTGGAAACTCTTCTTTTGACCTGTTTTGGCCTATGTTTTCATCTCATTGGCACTTCTCATCCCGCCACTTAAACAATGCACCTTGTAAAGCCATCTTACAATTTCATTTACAAACAAGAGCTTGTTTAAGATAGAGTAAGTATATCAGGTCATTGTTTTGCTTAAACTTTGAATTGGGTTGTGAATTATATCCTTTGAGCAATGTAACTTCAAAGGCTACAAAATCATATGTGTCATCCAGACATTTAAATGTGGCTCTCTTTTGAGAAGCCCGTATCCATATCTTGGATGTGTACTATGATGTCTTGTCTTAAGTTATTTTCTCTCTTGAGAAGCCTGCATCGATGTCTTGGACATCTCTTTTTTCTCTCTGAATGCCCATGCTTAAAGTAAGGTATAAGCTGTCTCTTATCCCTAATTAATAAACTCACTAACTTTGTTTGAGCCTGCAGCGGTAGCCCTGTGGCGTCCGATCCTGTCAGATCTCGGAAGCTAAGCAGGGTTGGGCCTGGTTAGTACCTGGATGGGAGACCACCTGGGAACACCAGATGCTGTAGGCTTGGGAGAAGGACCTGGCAACCCCCTCCCAAAAATCAATCTGCCATTGAAAACCCTATGAACAGCAGAGAAGCACTGACAATAGTGTTTCCCCTGTTGTACAGAGGGTCGCTATGAG
>VMDO01008194.1:34356-80095 GCA_007922755.1 Pedetes capensis | reverse complement strand
GGAAGAATTAGGGCTACCTAATACATTTCTGGGCTGGGATTTAACTCAGTTGGTAGAGCGCCTCTCTGCAGTCTCTGAGGTCCCGAGTTCAATTCCCAGCACCACAAAAATGGGAGAAGGACCTGGCAACCCACTCCCAAGGCAATCCTGAAAAAATCTGCCATTGAAAACCCTGTGAGGTCTGCTATGAGTGGGACATGACTCGATGGCACCTAACAACAATACATTTCTAACCTATCATCTTAACAAATTCCTAATTGTCTAATTTTTCTCAGTTGAAGCTTTTGCTTCTTTATACAAATAAGCCTTTCTTTTCTCATAATCATGTCTTTAAAATACATTTAGTTACATGTGCATGTAAGAATGCAAAATAGTGGAATTATTAGCAGAAATTACTATTTGTTGTCATTCTTGACTTTCATCTGAATAATTCTGGAGATTTACCATTCACTCTGAAGATGATCCTTATTTTGACTTTCTTTTTTTATAATGTTATGGGAGTATCTTTCTATCAGATGCCTTCTTAGCATCTTCTGAGATAAAAATATTATACTCCTCCATAGATTTTATTAACATGATGAATTGGTACATTTTAAAACGATGAGCCATTATTGTATTCCTGAAATAACCATCATTTAGTAATGTGATTCATTGTTTTTCTTTTTGTGCACTGCTAGATTCAGTTTGATAATATTTTATTTAGACTTTTACTGTAGTCTTTGTGAATGGGCTTTTTCTTTGTCAAATACTTGATACGTATCTACATAAAATTTGAGGTAAATTAGCATGTTTTGTTTCTTCCCTTGCCCAAACCACTGTGTTAGGCAATGTGTTGAGCAAGAGAAATTAAAAGACAAAAATGCCCTGGTTTTTGTGTTAGAAAAACACACAGTGTAGTATGGGAGAGGAAAAAGGACACAAATGTTTACAAAGTGATAGAAAAGTATATAATAATAAAGGTATATTCCAGGCAATCTGGGAGCACAGAGAAGGAGGCTATTGGCATATAAGCTGATCAGTCAGTGCTGGCTGAACAGAACTTGCTGTGTTCAGAAGAGGATGTTTAGACGTTTCCTAGGGTTGTTGACTTTTGATAGTTTTAACCAATGAGGAAATAGCAGTGAAGTTCTCACTTCTGTCAAGAGTGAACTACCTACAGAATAAGAGGGTAGAGGGAACTGATTTTTACTGTCTTTTTCATAATCGGCACCTGCAATTTCAAATTGAATATGATTTTTTCCCTTCATGAATTTGTCATAAGTCACATTTTCTGAATTGTTTCCAAACCATTTACCCAGATCAGCTAAACATGGCTAAGTCATGAGTTCAGCAAAGTATTTCAGAAAATCACTGAAGCTGTAAGTAGTTTGAACCTCATGGACATTTCACATTGAGATTCTCACTGTTTAGTTATTGGAAATTATTTGGATTTAAAGAAAACGATCCACATTTTCTTGATGTCCTAACTATATTTATTTTAAAATATTCTTTTATGTCAGCCTCTCTTTGTATTTCATCTTTTTCCTTTTCCTTTACTCTTTTTCACATTCATTGCATTTCACAGCGTAGGAAGAGGGAGAAAGAATGAACTTGTATTGACTCCTCTGCTGCGTTCCACACTGCTGGGCAGGTCACAACAACCCCATAAGGGCCATGTTCTTACATCTTCACTTTCTCAGGTGCACAGAGACTCTGGGTAACTCACCCATGGTCACAGACTTAGTGATATTGAAGCTGGAATCCCAATGCAGGTTATCTGTTATCAGAGTTCAAAGTCTACAGCCTTTCTACTGTGCCGCAGGAAGGATTTGTTTGAAACTGAAATACATGTTTCTATGCATTTATGACATGCTGATGCTTTTATCTGTGCAGGTCTGAAAACTACTAACACCTGAAACTAAATAATCATTTGCCGAGTTTAATAAAATATATATTACAGGATTTTTTCCCCATCAACTCTAATTGAGTTGGTCACTTGGGGTGTCTTGGAGTCTGCATTTCTAAGAAGTTCTTCAGTCTATTCTAATATCTTGTTGTTGTTGTTGTTGTTGTTAGGTGGTGTTGAGTCGCTATTCGACTCATAGCGACCCTCATAGGGTTTTCAATGGCTGACCGTTTCGGGATTGCCTTGGGAGTGGGTTGCCACATCCTTCTCCCATTTTTGCGGTGCTGGGAATCAAACTCAGGACCTCAGAGACTGCAACGCAGCGCTCTACCAACTGAGCTAAATCCCAGCCCTATTCTAATATCTAGACAGCATAAAGAATGAGAAGTTTGTGCCACTGTCTCCTAGTGGCAGACATTGTCTCGAATCTAAAGTCATTAGCATATCTCAGCACGACTGATGTTCTGGCAATTTTCTGTGGCATCCACTCATGTCATAAGTTCTGGAATAGAATTTAATGTCTCTAGCAAAAAAGGGAAAGTCTGTCCATGTCACCTGAAGGTCTTGGTGGAGGACCCCAACACGATAATGCTATTTCTAACTGAGACTCCCACTCTCCATCTTTCTAGAAGACAGCACGCTCAACGCTGGATGTACATTAAAATGGCAGTGCCGGAGCCTCCACCCAGCTCAATTAAATTGGAATTACTGGAGTGGCCCCTGAACTGCAATTTTGTAAAAGCATCCTAAATGATTCTAATGTAGAGTCAAAGCTGAGAAGAAGTCTTTTATCAAGTAGGGCAAAGTTAGTTTGAGTAGGGGACCTATTAATTTCTTTTCCCTTTCTGGAAATTAGGAAAAATCTAAATTAAAAATGTTAAATATTTTCTTTTTAAATTTAGAATTATTAAAATTTTAAATATCAAAAAGAGTCAAGACTAGAAGAATGACCAGTAAGGTATATGTTTTACCTGAGCATTTATTTGTCTCATCTTATCTGAAGCTAATGAGAAAACAGGCCCCCCCCCCCATTGCACATCCTGAAGTGTGTTTTAGGTTTCTTAAGAGGTAGATTATAGATAATTTAGAGATAATTGTGGGTCTGTGGTTTAGCTCAGTTAGTAGAGCACCACTCTGTGCTCTCTGAGGCCCTTCGTTCAATCCTCAGCATCACAAGAATGGGAGAAGGACGTGGCAATCCACTCCCGAGGTAATCCCAAAATCATCAGCCATTACAAATCCTATGAGGGTTGCTATGAGCCGAGCCCTACTTGCTGGAACCTAACAACAGCAAGAGGTAATTGTGAAGGATTCTAAAAGGAAAATGAAATTTACAACTGATAATTCAGGCTCAAATCAACAGACTTAATTTTCCCTCACTTGTGTATCAAATCATTTGTTCAACTCAAGGTTATGGCTCTACCAGGTACGTGAGGTATGATTGAAGACACAGTTCCTGCCCTCATTGCTCTCTAGTCGGCAGATCTTGGAGGCTAATGAGGTAAATGTCAGTGTGACAGCTAGAGAGCGCTATAAGAAAACTTAAAAGGAGAACCTCACACAAAGGCATTTCAGAAATCTCCAAAAGTCTGTCTTGGATTATCTGTGTAAAGATGAGAGAAGATACAGAATAAAATGAGTTTATTTGTAACAAAAGATTAACACACAAACTCAAATCTCAGTGTATTTATATGTAAATTCTTGAATGATGTCCTGAAAATTAATTTCTGTTTTGGGTGTGGTTGGAATCTTGGTAGTGGCTTTTATAAACTATTTTTCATTTATCTGTGATATAGTTTGGATCTTAAATGTCCTGCCTGGTCCCCATAGAGGTGGTAGAACTCTAAGAGGTGGGGCTCGTGGGAAGCCTTCAGGTCATTGGGGGTGTGCTCTCAAAAGGGGAAGAGGATCCCGCCTCTTCATCTCTTTCTCTTTTGCATCTTGACTATGAAGTATACAGTTTTGCCACGCACTGCTGCTATAATGTTTGCTCCAGGCCCCAAAACAACAGGGCCAGCCAGTAATGGACCGAAACCTCCAAGTCTGTGAGCCAAAATAAACCTTTCTTCCATTCTTCTTCAGTATTTTGGGCCTCATGCATGCTAGGCAAGTGCTCTACCACTGAGCTGCACCCCCAGCCCCTGTTAAATTTTTTAAGTTGAGAAAGGGTCTCACTAATTTGTGCAGGATGCCTATGGCCTTGAATTTGTGATCCTCCTGCCTCAGCCTCCCAAGTAGCTGGGATTACATGCTTGTACCTAGCAACCTTTTCTCTTCATTAGATTATTGTTTCAGGTATTTGTTATAGTAACTGAAGACTAATGTAACCTGTAACGTGGTTTAATGTGATACTATTACTGTTATCATTTTTGGATATAGATAAGACAAAATACTAAAATTTATATTTCTTCCCACCCTCTTCCTCCCCTTAATCATTCTGAGGGGTTGGAAGATTTGAGATTTGAATTGTCATTCCCTGCATTTCATATTTGGGATAGAGCTTGCTGTGCTGCATTGGCTCTGAAAATAAAGAGTTTGGGGTCCCTTTATTATGTGAATAAATTTCATTGTTTATTCTTGTGATATCTTCTTTTTTACATGTTAACCATATATCAAAGATAACTTGAATGGCTTATATTTTAAATGATATTTGATGATTGCTATGCTAAATGTTATCCTTTCCAAATACTGCAGATACCCTTTTGTAACACAAAACTCTCATTAATTACCATTGGAATGTCATTTTTTCCAAACCTTTTTTCTTTAAAGGTTGAGTTTCACTATTGACTTAATTTTTTTAATGCCCTGAGGATTTCCCTTTATAATTAAAAAGAAAAAGACCACTTAACAAGAATAGTATTGTCTCTATGAATGCACGTAGCAAAAGAATAAAGTCAGTGTTACAGTGATCATTCTTGCCAATATCCTTTCAGGTATATTTTATAGAATAAACTGAGTGAGAAGGAAATGCTGGAAGGCATACTAAGTGTATGCTTTTTTTTTTTCCACAAGATATTTTACATATAACTAGTGCAGAATTTTCACCTAAAAAGTAGTTTTTTGATAGTCTTTTTGGGCAAAAATAACGTACCAAATAATACCAAAAACTTTTTATATTAGATGAGAGTGGAGTTATAACCAAAGAAAAATGAAAACATGTATTTTCTCTGTAATGATCTTGGTATTCACATTCTTCACAAGTCTGTTTGCTGCTGTTGTTGCTAGGTGCTGTTAAGTCCTGTCTGACTCATAGTGACCCTCATAGGGTGTTCAGTGGCTCATTGTTTCTGGATTGCTTTGGGAGGGATTGCCACGTCCTTCTCCCATTTTTGTGGTGATGGGAATCGAACCTGCGACCTCAGAGATAGCAGAGTGGTGCTCTACCTACTGAGCTAAATCCCAGCCCCAAGTCTGTTTGAGAGCCCAGAGAAATCTATATTAATCTTACTTACCTTTTAATTGGGCGGGGTTTAGTTCAGTGGGTAGAGCAGTGCTCTGCACTCTCTGAGGACCCAGGTTTGATCCCCAGCACCACAAAAATGGAAAAGGACATGGCAATCCACTCCTGCAGTAATTGTGACACAGCCAGTGAAAATCCTATGAGGGTTGCTATGAGTTGGCACCTAACAACAACAACAACCTTTTCATTAATAGATGGATCGTTGCAGAAGGTGGGAGAGGGAGGAGGATCATTGTAGGGGGATAAAGGGGGAGAAGATAATCTCAATGTTAACAACGCAACTTCATGAGTGCATAGGAAAAATAGGGGAATATAACCCAAAGATGGATTTGAATTTTCCTACATACTAGTCAAAAGGTTCCATAAACCTAGTAAGTTGATGAAAGGGTGGTCAAAAGTGATGTAATAGTTGCATAAAGGAAGAAGCCAATGCTGCATTACTTTGTACCCCACTACCATTTACCAGTAAAGGGAGAAAATGTGGATAGATCATTAAATAACTAAACTGAGAATTTCTATAGGGGGATGTTTTTGTTGTATTATGAAAGGTAAAAGCTCTCCTAATTTTCTGATGCCTGCAACCATACCACTGTGGCATCTGATCCCATCAGGTCTCAGAAGCTAAGCAGGTTCAGGCCTGGTTAGTACTTGGATGGGAGACTGCCTGGGAACACCAGGTGCTGTAGGCTTGGGAGAAGGACCCGGCAGTCCACTCCCAAAAACCAATCCGCCATTGAAAACCCTATGAAGGGTAAGAGGGCACCTATATGAATAATGTACATTAAAATGCATATATGGAAATGCCACAATGAAAAGCATGTCAGAATGAATCACATTAAGGTGTCCATTAAAAATTTCCAATAATAAAACAACAACAGTTCTATGAACAGCAGAGAAGCACTGACAGTAGTGTTTCACCTGCTGTACATAGCGTCACTGTGAGTCAGGCACCACCTTGATGGCACCTAACAACAACCATTTTCTTTTTTTCTTTTTTTTTTTTTCCAGAACTGAGGGTTGAACCCAGGGCCTCACACTTGAATGCTCTGCAAGTGGTGGATCACTGAGAGGCACCCCCAGCCCAGTTTTTTACTTTTTTTTGAGACAGGGTCTCGCCAAATTACGCAGACTGCCTCTGGTCTCAAACTTGTGATCCTCCTGCCTCTGCCTCTCAAGCCACTGGGATTACAGGTGTATGCCACTGTGCCCAGCTACAACAACCATTTTCTGATAGGCTCCAGGGAGATGTTTCTAAAAGAAAGCATTTTGGACACATACTAAATGCTTTCTTGGTTTTATGTTATTGTTAACTTTTAGGATAGAGGAATAACATTTCTTGAAGCTTGTTGAAGAGGAAACAACTATAGCATTAGGATTTTTACAGCTCTATCCATTGAAAATAAAAGTTCAAATACTATCCCTCGGCCATGCTTGTTTGTCAAAAACGTATCACATCAACTTGTCTGGTGGCTTAAATTTCCATATATCTTTTATTTCCACGGTATGATTTTCAGAAAATATGGAGGAATGTTTTTGAGGGATGTTCCAGCTATGAAGTATCGTGTAGTAAGGAATTACTGATTGTGGGGAGGCACACAGGGGCAGCTAAGTTAGAACTCTCTCTCAGGCTTTCCTGGGACTTCCTTTCATCTAGTCTCATTTAACAACATGATACATTCTCAGCAGGGACACTACAGACAGAGATGGCTACACTTCCAACCTGTCCTCCTGATTCATACCCTGAAGGGAAAAAGAAATGCTGTACAAATAGGGTGTATGCCAGAGTTTGCTCTAAGAGAGCAAAAGTTTAGAACTGTCAGACCAAAATGAGAAAGCACAGTAGACAGCAAACACTGAACTGAGTGCTTGGAGTTAAGCGCCAGTGCCCCTAGCCTAATGGGTAATAGAGTCATTAATTCTGCTGATTAACTTGGCCTTGGGGTTCAAGGAAATGACATCCACCTTTTTTTTTTTTTTAAGCTCAAACTGTGGAAAAGGAAGCATTAAAAAAAAAAATCCCAAACACTAGCTAATTAGAGAGAAATCAAGAGAAAAGAACCAGAGAGAAAAGAAAGACAGTTTGAGCATTAATGAGACTTGTTTGGGGAGAGGATGTGACAGGCTCTTCAAAAGTATTATTGTCAAATGTGTCACTGTTTCATAGATGGCTAGAGCTACCTTTGAGCTTCATGCTGATAGCTAATGATTTGAAGCTGTAAAAAGATTGAAAAGGTAAAAAAGAAAATGTCAAACTCAACTGGATTTTAATGAGCTTATTATTATGATTTTTCTTCTAAGGAAAGCGGCCGTGGAAAGTAGAGAAAGTTTGTGTTCTTTCTCTTCCTTGCTCTCTGGATTTCCGTTTCTTTTTGAGATATAGTTGGCAAAGGAACAGCAGGAGAAGGATATCAAAGGTCTGAAGTCACAGATCTGGGATGTTTTACTTTCCTGAGATGGGTCTGGGTGGCTTTGGGGACAGCATAGGGGTTTGGATGACAACAATAAGGAGAGATTGATGGAGAGGCAGCAATAGTGCTTGTTTGTTTTTTGGTGACATGCTGAGCGGAAGCAGTCTTCACACTGTGAGATGTAACAAAGAAATCCAAAGTGATTATGCAGGTTCATTTGTCAGTATCACTGCTTCAGCTATTGCTTTGTGCAACAATGGGCTGACAGGGCATTTATGGCTGATGGTTGGTTATTAGTCGCATTATAAGAAACATTAGAGCAGAGTAGGAGCCATAGACCAGGGAGACAATAGCTTTCTTGGCTCCCAACTCAGCAGGGTAGCCTTGTCATTAAATTTGGTAGTGCCAATTTAATTTTTTTTTTTTTTTTAAATAAAGTGAGAAGAAACTTTTAAAATGAATTCTGTAACCTCATTTTTACCTTAATAGGAACTGTCAGGATTTTATTCCTTGGGGTGTTAGGGATGTGTTAGTAGGCTGAGCACACAGAGAAGACTCACGTATTTTCTAAAGAATTGAATGTTAGTGGGAAAATCAGGACCAAATTTTAATTATTTTTTAGATGAATTTCTTGTTGTCCTTGAAATATTAAATTCTGACTATAATACCTAGGAACAAATTACTAATCAGGGACTAGGGTCAAAGCAACAGCCTTATTGATGAGTTTCTGATGAATTCTTTCAGAAATAAGACACCTAGTTTACTGGTTGGAAAGTTGGTGAGGCTGCATAATGAAGAGGGACCTGAAATCTTTCATGTTCCTTCAGAGTCTGTCACCTGGCATCCTCTGGTGCAAGCACCTCGAAACTTCCTGTGTCTAGGTACACGGATCTGCTGTGTGCAAAGGTCTACTTTGTGGTCCACCTATCTGTTCAAGGATTGTAAATAGAGATGAAAATAACCACATGAAAAAGATGCTAAAGGCAGGAAGTTATTAAGAAGATACTTTAAAAACAATTTCCATCCTAGAATTTCAGAACATACGACACTGGTTAATCCTCAGACCAATCCTGTGTATTAGAAATTAATAGGTAATTCTGCTCTTGGTTAAGTGGAGGCATGGAAGTTTAAACAGACTTGGACAAAGTTGTAGTCATTATCTGATTTAACCCTGATCGTCGTCATTAGGTGTCCCCGAGTAGGTATCTTGACTCATAGCAACCCCACCTACAACAAATGAAACACTACCTACAGTGCTTCTCTGCTATTTATAGGGTTTTCAATGGCAGATTGTTTTTTGGGAATGGGTTTCCAGGTCCTTCTCCCAAGCCTACACCACCTGATGTTCCCAGGTGGTCTCCCATCCAAGTACTAACCAGGCCTGACCCTGCTTAGCTTCCAAGATCTGATGGGATTGGACGCCACAGTGGTATGGCTACGGGCATGATTTATCCCTAGAAGCATGGAAAATGTTCTAGAACCTCTCTGATTTCTGCTTAAGGCACTAAGGCCACCTCTTTGTTTTCAGTGGTTTCCTTCCGTACTACTGTGGATCATGAAAATAAATATTCTGCAAGGATGCGCAAACTGGACACATGCTAGCCTTTCCTTTTGGAATATGGGCCGTGGCAGAATTAGAAGTATTGGAAAATTAGTAGAGAAAGAAAAAGATCAGACATGGGTACTGGGAGTTTGGCTTCCATCTGTTTCATGCTGTCATTATTGGCCTAGGCCTTGTCACCCCCTGGAATCCAGGGCTTTGTGTTTTTATCCATCTTCAGGTAAGAGGCTATTGGTTGACTGTGCTGATAGAGTGCGGCGGGACAAAATGAATTAACTTCTTTTTAGATACCTTTATTCTAACAACTCAACAGTGTGGCATGTTACTGACGTTCAACCTCTTTTGCATCAACACCATTCTTAACTTGCTAAGTGATTCTCAGATTCCACATACCTGAAAAGTCAAATGTTGTTCACTTAATGTCTCTGAGTTCTAGGAAAAATGGCAAAAGATGAGCATTTTTTTCTTTTTTCTCTTCTTATGAACAGATATGAAAATACTTAAATGTTTTTGGTTAACTTAACAGAATTAGCACCTGGAATTAAACTAGATGTGGTTACTGGGCCTGGTGTAAAGTTCTACATGAAGCATAACAGATATTTTCACCAGGTTGATTAGAGGAAACAGAGTTGATTCCAGCTGGGAAAAGGACTGTTTCTTAGGGAGGGCCATTTCCCTGAATGTTATGGCATTGTTATTATCCCTTATCTTAGGATTTTCATCTTTTAAAAGTTTTTCCTGATTCCTAGTTGCTGATTGGTGTTAGGGGCTGTCAAGTTGATCCAATTCATAGCAGCCATCATAGGATTTTTGATGGCTATTTTTTATTTTGGGATTGTTTTGGGAGTGAGCTGCCACATCCTTCTCCCATTTTTGTGGTGCTGGGGATCGAACTCAGAGCTTCAGAGCATGCAGAGCAGTACTCTACCAACTGAGCTAATTCCTAGGAGCCATAATAAATCTCTCTCCTTTGTGCTTTTTGCCATTGCACTTAGTACATTTTATTTTAATTGTTTACCTGGTTGTGTTCTTCTATTTGAGGACACAATAAGAATAGAAATAAATATGTTGTTGTTGTTAGGTGCCATCAAGTCGTTTCCGACTCATAATGACCCTTATAGGGTTTTCAGTGGCTGACTATTGCATGATTGCCTTGGGAGTGGATTGCCATGTCCTACTCCCATTTTTGCAGTGCTGGGAATTGAACTCAAGACCTCAGAAACTGCAGAGCAGTGCCTTACCAACTGAGCTAAATCCCAGCCCAGAAATAAATACAGATATTTAAAATAGTCAATCTTATTTACCATTGCAGCTTTAAAGGATGAAGCAATGATTTAGAGAAGTACAAATCAGTCTTATCTTTCTATTATATTTTTCTTGTTCTTCATCTTTTAAAGCTTCCTACTCTTTCCTGTATGGGAGAAGGACATGGCAGCCCACTCCTGAAACAATCCCCCAAACCATCAGCCAATGACAACCCTATGAGAGTCGCTATGAGTCAGACTGACTCAGTGGCATCTAATAATAACTCTTTCCTCTTTCTCTCTGTCCTTATTCACAAAAAGTATCAGGCTCTTCACACTGCCTCACCAGTCCTTGACTTTCAAGGGATACCTAAAGTTACTAAAGCCTGCAGCTGTACCATTGTGGTGTCCAATCGCATCAGATCTCAGAAGCTAAGCATGATCGGGCCTGGTTAGTATTTGGATGAGAGACCACCTGGGAACACCAGGTGCTTTAGGCTTGGAGGAAGAACCTGGCAACTCACTCCCAAAAAACAGCCATTGAAAACCCTATGAATAGCAGAGAAGCCTGTCTGTTGTCCATAGGGTGGCTATGAGTGGGACACCGACTTGATGGCACCTAACAACAAAGTTACTAAAAGGAAGGTGTATTGGTAGGAACATTTAATCCTTCATTTATATCTTGTGTTTCACACTCATGCTATGGAATATTTTAAGAAAGTTTGTGGTGAAGAGAAAATACTTGATTTTAGAAGTGATGAAAATAGGTGACTATGAGGAAGGAAAAGTAGAAACCCAGACCTTGCCTCTTTTGTGAGTTACTTTCATGGGGTTTAAAATAAATTCCTGTTTTAATTGAGTAATTTGGGTGGCATACCTGAGGTGCTTGTGGAATTTACAACTCTTCATGTATATTTTCATTAGATTTTTCTCAGCAGTATGAACTAGGCAGAACAGGTTCTGTACTTGCTATTGTGCAAAGGAGTAAACCAAGGAACAGAGAGCATACGCAGCCAAGCAGGTAGGCAGCTACTAAGTGACAGGCTGGATGCTTAACACCTAATCTTCCTTCTCCAGCCGTCTATTAGGCTAATTTAGACATCCAAATGAGCTCTTCTGTTTGCAACACATTTTCTAAATAAAGGAAGACCCTCAACTAGGTGGATTGACACAGTGGCTGCAACAATCATCTTAAACATAAAAAAGATCATGTGCATGGCACAGTATTGGGGAGTGTTTTGTTCTATCCTTCATAAGGTTGCTATGAGTCAGACCCAATTTGACGGCACCTGACAACAATGACAACATGATATTATTGCTACATTTTACACTGGGAGTTCCTTGAAAAGGTTATGGCATTATAACAGAAATGAATCCCAAACCTTGGCTTTTTAATGTTGTTGTCGTTGTTGTTAGGTGCTGTCGAGTCAGGTCTGACTCATAGTGAATGAAACACTGAACAGAATGAAACACTCCCCGACACTGTGCCATGCCCGGCACTATATCAGTGCTTCTCTGCCCTTCAGAGGGCTTTTAATGGCTGACTATTTTAGGATTTTTTCGGGAGTGGGTTGCAGGGTCCTCCTCCGATTGGCTTTTTAATGGCTATTCTTCAAAGTAGACAAGCTCATCTAGAGGTGTACAATGTTAAACTGAAGAAATAAAGCACACTTGTAGAGATGACATTTTCTTTGGGAGAAACACAGGCATTGATGTGAATCTATGTAAAATTTCAGTTCAGTGAGTGAAAGAAAAAATATTTTCTAAAAGCAGTTATAAAAGAAGAATACCCTCTTGACAGTCGTAAACAGAATGACTTGGTGTTTGAGGAAACAGGGAATAAGAAATTACCTCTGTGTGTGTATGTATGAATGCGTGTGCATGTATGTATATATTGAATTTGCCAGTTTTTTTGCAGTGGTGCTAAATAGGAGAGTTATTGAGCAATCAGAACCAGGATTCCAGCATTCTACAGCTGGAATCTATGCAGGTGCATCTTTCTGGTTGCAGGCCAGCATTATTTTGCAATACTGTTGGCGGTAACCCTTTTTAAACAGAAACATGATTGCATTTTATTTTAATATTTCTCCTTTCCATTTTCCCTTCTACGGTAAATCAGCCCAGTTCTAAGCATGATGTCTTTGCCAAGGTTCCGGGTCACAGATTAAGCACCCTGGGCTGAGCCTGTTTTTAGTGGTTGCAAACCTAACACATGAGGTTACTGCAGTTGGTATTGTATGTGTGACTGAGAAATAGGAACCACACAAAGCGAACTTTTCTTAGGCTTCTGTGTTATTTGGAGATGAACTGTTTAGATATTCCCAAGGTCATGCAGCTAGCAGGAATATGTCATCTATGTGACCATGGGCTGTGATTTAGCTCAGTTGGTAGAGCACTGCGCTGCAGTCTCTGAGGTCCCAAGTTCAATTCCCAGCACTGCAAAAATGGGAGAAGGACCTGGCAATCCACTACCAAGGCAATCCAGAAACAGTCAGCCATTGAAAACCCTATGAGGGTCGCTATGAGTCGGTTACCGATTCGATGGCACCTAACAACAATAACAACAACAACAACAACAACAACATGTGACCATAGTTCATACAGCTTGCTCCTTTACCCTGTGGGTTTTGGGTAGATTGTATTATAAGTGAAGACACTGGGAATCAAACAGATCCTTCTATAGAATGGGAGTTAAAGAACTTTATACTTATATATAGCACTTATGTCTTTCAGGCTCCATTCTGAAGTCTTTATACAAATTAATTCATTAAAGGTTGATGCTGATGTTGGGCTGGGATTCAGCTCAGTTGGTAGAGTGCTGCTCTGTACTCTCAGAGTCCCAGAGTTTGATCCCAGTTACCACGTAAATGGGAGAAGGACCTGGCAGCCCATTCCTGATATAATCTTGAAACAATCAGCCTTGGAAAACCCTATGAATAGCGGAGAAACACTTACATAGCACTGGGCATGGCACAGTGTCAGGGAGTGTTCTGTTGTCCACAGGGTCGCTGTGAGTTGGATCTAATTTGATGATGACAACGACGACTCTATGTATTATACTTACATGATTTTACAAATGAGGACATAGAGACACCAAGAAACTAAGTATCCCTATCTTCCCAAGCTGACCATGAACTTCTTCATGGCAGATTTTTTTTTTCATGCTTTTATCCATTCTTGTCCTCTAGGACTGGGCTTTTCTATAGTAACTAATCAACACAATACATAGACTTTTAAAAGATTCAAATAGGGTATGCATTAGAATGTTTGATAATGATGTGGAAGATAAAAATGGTTAAGAGTTTTGTCTTCGGTTTCAGATGCAGTGAATTCAGCAAAAAGTGAATTATCCAGTTTTTTAGTGTGTCACACATTTGAACACAGGACTAGGCCTCATGTGGCTTCTTGCATGGCCTTGGAGAGAGCCTACTGAATTCTCTAGGTGACGCAAATATCAGCAAATTGTTTCTGGGGGGAAGGAAGCATCCTTAGCAGTTTTCTGGGGCGTTGGATGACATAATCCTTGTTTCTGAAACACCCCTTATATTTTGGCATGACTTTTTAGATTCCACTGGTGACTTTTTGAATGATCTCAAATGAGTTTCGTTTCCTTGGAAGTTGGCTTTGGGTGAGAAATCCATCATATCTGGGTTCTTTGGAACCCTTGTTATAAGCCCAGATGACCCATAACTGATAATGTATTTTCTGAAACAGGTGGTTCTTGCATCTGTTTCTGTGACTTTAGGTCTAAATTAACATGATTACCTTACTAATATTAGCTGGATTGTCCTTCAAGAGGAAACCATGCCTGACCTTTTCAACTAAGTCATTTGAGGTGCCAAACCTGTATTAAAACTCATATCTTCAATTAATATATCCTAATAAAAAAGAAATAAGACATATTTTCACTTTTTGCAAAATTTTATAATTGGAAAGTATTGATCAAAAACTCAAAGTTGAACATGGGAAAGTCTTAACACTGTAAAAGACAGACAGAGCAATAAATTAGGAGTTTAGAGTTCATGATTTTAGCCTTTGATTTTTCCAGTGATTAGCTTTGTGTCCAGATAGGTGACCCTAAGCAAATCAAAATGGGATATTTCCTCATTAATAAGAGAGTGAAATCAGATAGCATCTTTTCCATTCTCTTCTTTTAATTTAGTCTCTATAAAAAGTCCCCTTTTTCCTAAATCCCTCATCATTACCCTTCTTTACTCAGTATCTTGACAGAAATAAAACTATAGTAGGAAGTGCATCTTCAGTCTGTTCCTTTGGTAAGTACATGAGAGCCTTGCAGTGGAACGGGGACCAACTTTGTAACTTTCACGAAGGTGGTGATTAATTTCACATGTACAAATTTAAATTTTGCTTTTCCTACATTTAAGAGCTTTAAATTGACCAGAGAATGAGACGTTATTAGGAGATTCCTTCCTTTCCTGGTGACTTTTTGAACAATCTGAAGAATGCACGCATGCTTATTTATGACCACTAAGAGTATTTCCAATTCTCTGTTTCTTTGAAGTGTTATTAATAATATTATTTTGGCTCCACTGACTTCACTGACACTATCCGCCTTCACAGGTTTGTTCTCCAAGTCCTTGCTACTCAAAGTGTGATCACAAACCAGCAGCCTCAGCTTCACCTGGGAGTGTGTTAGCAATGCAGAACTACTGAATCAGAAACTGAATTTTAACAAGATCCCTAGGTGATTCGTATGTACATTAATGTTTGAGAGATACGGCTGGCTGTAAATTACGAGATTGTCGAAAGTTCCTCTCTCTTAAAATATCAGAGTGCTCTGTTGAATGTCGTGCTGACTCTGTATTTATTGATACACTACAAACCGAGATCCCTGAGTTTAATTCTTTTGCTTAAACAGAGTGAATGCATGCTCAGAGGGAAGGATGTGGCATTCCCTTTAACACATATTAGGATGCCAGTTTCTCATGCTGGCTCAAGCCCACAGGAAAATTTGGGTTTTGATTCATTGTGACTTAATCTGCTCAAGTTTTGCATAGAGAGGGGAAATTCCACCAAGGAGGTGGAATTGTGGAGGCAATTTGTGTGCATGAGGGGTGATAACATGATCTAATGCTTTATAGCTAAGGTAGGAGTTGGAGAGATAGTCAAAGTTTATGTAGCAATTAAAAGCCATTATTATCCCTCCTCCCATGTCATGAAACATCTGACTGTCTATCAGCTAACCTGGTAGGACATTATGACCCTGCCTAAATTTTTGTAGCTGTGGTTCTTTTTCAAAAACAGTATTCTCTCCTGTGATCCATAGGGTGTGTTCTGACTCCTTTGCAAAGGGAGGGGAGAAAATGGAAAGCTGTTCCTTAGCACCCTGAGTCTTTCCTATGGTACTCTTTCCCCCTCTAGTTCCAGATTTATCTTCTAAAAATTTTATTTTATTTTCCATCGTGGATACTACTTTGTCAGACACTCAGCCTTTCAGGTTGCTTTTGAGCCCAGACTTACTTGCCAAGAGTCTGCTGTTTGTTTTCTCTCTCACTCTTCATTTCTCTGCTCCTCATCCTGCTATCATTTGTCTCTACTTGTGATAATGTTGAGTGATTCTTTACATTTACAAATCTCTTTTACTTGGAATATGAATTTTAACAACCACCACCAAACAAAGATTCCTGCCTTTCTCCAAGTAATGGTCTTTCCTAGGGTCCTTGAGGCATCAGTACAGGTGAGTAGAAGAGAGAGTGTTAGGAGTGGAAGGTAGCAGCCTAATCCCAATGCCTCTGAAGCCTTTTCCTCAGGTGGTATCTTTGTGTGCTTTGTCCAGGGGTTATCTAGCTGCACAGAAAGCAGGAATCTTGCCTCATGAAAGTTAAACTGTAAGGTCTTAGGAGTATAAGGAAGGTTAAATTTATACTGGTGAAAGTTATCTTATCAAAATGGAGTTGCTAATGGCAAACCTTAACAAAATGGAGTCTGACGGCCATGAAGGATAGGCCCTCACCCAGGTATACCTGTGATGGGAACTATGTAAGGAATTTCTCAAAACTTGAATATTCCAGATAAGTCACTTGCATGAAGACATTGTCCTACCAATTGGGGCTGCCACCAATGAACTTAAAATGTCAGCTCCTGTAACAAACCCTTATAATTAGTGATATTTGTTTCAAACCAAACACTTAACACAGGTGTCATCTTTTTTTCTTCTCTTTCTCTTCTCTTCTCCTTCTCTTCTCCTTGCTCTTTTCTCTTCTTTTTTTCTCTTCTCTTTGCCCTTTCCTTTACTTTCTTTGCCATTCCTTTTTTCAAAAAGCTTCTCCTTTCCCCTTACCCCTTTGGACGTGCCTCTAGTTCCAGATTTATCTTTTAAAAAGCATATCTATCCCTGATTGCATTTCCCTGCTGTTCCCCTATAAACTATCTAGCATGTCTATCCCTGATTGCATTTCCCTTCTGTTCCCCTATAAACTCTTGGCTCTGGAGAGTTGGTCTCTTTGTTGCTAGTTTTAGGTTAACATGTTGAAGGTCACCTTAGGATGGTGGATATGTGTTCTTGAACTATACCAGGTATTAGAATACTAAGATAGACAAGCAGAGTTAGTAGGTGGACCTTGGCAGGGGCATCCTCCCCGACCTCCAGGAGACTGGGAAGCCGGTAGTGGCCCCTGGGAATGATCTACTCTCCCTGCTGCTGCTCAGCTCAGTCTGAGGGTGAGGCATTAGCTGTGTGTTCATTTTGTCCATGAATGATCTCGACATGGTTTGCGCATGTTCACATGTCTTTTCATCTTTGCGCACAGCAGGAAAGGGCTTCTGAGATCTGGCACAACTTTGTTGGTGCAGGTGGGGCACTGACGTGTGCAGCTCCCTGCTAGAGGCTCGGGGGCCCACGGAGAGGGGCTGCATCTGCCCCGCTCACGATAAATTGAGATCTTTATTTGCAAAGTGGAACCATGTTTGTGGCTTCTGCCTGCTGTGCCCCGGCCCATTCAAAATGCTGAAATCTTCAGGCATGGAAGAGAACTATTTAGCTATGTGTCTGATAATTCCCAAATGCTCACATATTTAAAAGATTGTTGTTGTTGGGTGCCATTGATTTGGTGTCCGACTCAGAGCGACCCTACCTACAACAGGTGAAACACTATTGTCAGTGCTTCTCTGCTATTCGTAGGGTTTTCAATGGCTGATTGTTTTTGGGAGTGGGTTGATGGGTCCTGCTCCCAAGTTAAAAGATGTTGTTGTTGTTGTTAGGTGCCATCGAGTCATGTCTGACTCATAGCAACCCTCATAGGGTTTTCAATGGCTGACTGTTTCGGGATTGCCTTGGGAGTGGGTTGCACATCCTTCTCCCATTTTTGCAGTGCTGGGAATTGAACTCAGGACCTCAGAGACTGCAGCACAGTGCTCTACCAACTGAGCTAAATCCCAGCCCCAAGTTAAAAGATAGCTGATGGTGATTGATCATTTCTTAAATTAGTCAACACAGTCACCTTATGTGGCAAGTGCTACCTTCTTCATTTTACAACTGAAGAAATTCATAAAATATAAAAAACATTCCCGGAATCGCTGGGCAGAGTAAGAATGTTTGACTTAGATTGTTCCACTCTGAAGTCCATGCTTTAATCCTCGGGCTACTCAAGTCAGAGAATCATTTAACATGTAGATTTGCCTCTGTTGGTATAGAATGTTTTTCTTCTAATTATATTGATTACGTTAACTATTACAAAAAACATTCTTAGCCCACATTACTTTAGTTCACTCCAGGATCATTTCTCATTCAGTTCTGGACATGCCCTCTGTGGGCACTTCTAAAGGCCTGAAAAATTATAAGAAGGTGACCTAGCCTGACCAGCACTCTCTCTGCCCTGTCTTATTTTCATCTTTGTGTGCACTTAACACCCATCATCCAAGGCTGATAAAGTTAATGCAATTGATTTTAAGTGGTTCATTTGGCTTGGAAAGTACTTGGATATTTTTATTGGATATATTTCTTAATAAACAAATTTGGAGAAGGACTAACATTCTCCTCTAATAAATATTTGAATTTGAACTGTCTGGTAAGACCCTGAGTTGGGAAGTATGTGGCATGCAGTGTTCAGATCAGACTTCTGTGACTAGGTCTGGTGGCGAATTCTCTGTGAACTTGACCAGACCACAGAGTGCTCAGACATGTAGTGAAGGATGATTCAGGTGTGTATATATGGGTGTTTCAGGATGTGATGAACATTTTAATGAGTACAATGAAGAAAGTAGTTTGCCTCCCCTAAAGCCAGTGGGCCTCATCCATTCAACTGAAGACTGGAATAGAACAGGAAGGCTGAGGAAAAAGGGAATCCTGATGCCTGACTGCCTGTGGGCTGGAAATGAAATATTGGCTCTTCTTGACTTTCAAGCGAGTAAATTTTCTGACTGGAAGTACACCATTGGCTTGCTGAGTGCTGACCTGCAGGTGTTTAGTTTTCATAATTGCACGAAGATATTCCTTATAACTCTGTGTGTGTGTGTGTGTGTGTGTGTGTGTGTGTGTGTTTGTAGTAATGGTTAACTTTATGTGTCAGTGTGACTGGGTTAAGAGATGCCAGGAAACCTGGTTAAACATTATTTCTGTGCAGGAGTTTCCAGAACAGATTTGAATTCGAGTCAGTAAGACAGAGTAATGAAGATCACCCTCATCAGTGTGGGAGAGAATTGTCTAGTTAAATTGAAGGTCTGAATAGAGCAAAAAGATTTCTTAAGTTGTTATATCCACCTTTTGTCTTCAGCCATCAGAGCTCTTGATTCTTAGGCCGTTGACTCCAGACTGGGAGTTGCACCATTGGCTACCCTGGCGGTCAGGCCTTTATAATCAGCCTGAATCACAACACTGGCTTTCCTGTTTCTACAGCTTGCAGATGGCACAAGGTGGGACTTCTTGGCTTTCATAATTGTGTCAGCCAATTCTCATAATCTCCTTAGTTATGTGGTTATTAGGTGCCATCAAGTCAGTTCTTGAATCATAGTGACCCTATGTACGACAGAATGAAACACTCCCCAACACTGTGCCATGCCCCGCACTATGCCAGCGTTTCTCTGCTTTTCATAAGGGTTTCAATGGCTGATTGTTTCAGGATTGCTTCAGGAGTACATTGCCATGTCCTTCTCCCATTCTTGCGGTGCTGGGGATTGAACCCAGAGCCTCAGAGAATACAGAGTAGCACTCTACCAACTGAGGTGAACTCCAACCCCTTATCAGTTATAATTCCATCTATTAGTTCTGTTTCTACAGAGACCATTTTCTATGGGAAATGTCTACGCTTGGAAGCTGTCACCCAAGATAGGTTAGATGAATTCCAAATAAGTTTTGCTTGAGTCCTATAGATATAAATCATTTAATAAGTCAGTCTGGGGAAAACTACAGTATCAATAATAATTGGACATGCTTCAATCAGTACCTGGACAAAAACCTCTTCACAGAGATCTTTCTGTGGGAGCTGTGACAAGTCTGAAAACAGAAGACAGTATTTCCATTGTTTTCTGAACTTCAAAAGGAAGGGAGACGTTAAATGCCAACTGCAGGCCCTAGAGGAATAGATGCAGGGCCAAAGCTTCACTTGGTTGGGAAAGATGGTTTCACATGTCTCTGACTGTGAGGGGGACAGAACCTCCCTTTTAGAAACACAGAAAAGGAAACATTGTATTTCCTTATGGGCTAGGAGGTTGATATTTCCAGTCTATATAGGTCCTTCCCTCTAAGAATCATCAATCCCACTCTACTTTTTATAATGGAATTCACATATAATAAAATAAACCACTTTAAAATGAACAAACTAGCAGCAGTTAGTGTGTTCACAATTTTGCACAACCATCACCTTTCTCAAATTCTGAATCTTTTCATCACTCCCAAAGGATAACCTTATACCCCATAAGGAGGTGCTCCTGATCCCTACCTTCTGTGCCCCACTCTGTGGATTTCCCTATTCTGATATACTTTTTGTCTACTACCCTGGCTTCCAGTCTCATCTGATCTTGGAAGCTAAGCAGGGTTGGGCCTGGTTAGTCCCTGGATGGGAGACTGCCTGGGAATACCAAGTGCTATAGGTTTGGGAGATAGACCTGCAGCTCACTTCAGAAACAATCATTGATTGAAAACCCTGTGAATAGCTGAGAAGCACTGACAATAGTTCTGGGCATGGTACACTGTCAGGGAGTGTTTCCTTCTGTTGTACATAGGGTCTCTATGCATTGGATCTCAGTAGGTAACACCAAGCAACAGTAACAATAACAATATGCTTTCAAAATAATACTCTCTTAATAAGGAAGAGCTCACAGAATAGTATTTAAAGTAATTGAAGGAGTGTTTCAGCTTATGGATAGTCTGGGTATTTGTTGCAAGTATGTGTAGAACACTTCAAGGACTAACTCCATATGTGAGTCTAATTCTCTTCACACTGTGGTGAGATGTGGATGTGCAAGGATTTCTCAATAACCCCTGGTGAGACAAGGGCACTGCAGCTGGAGCAACTCTGGCAGGTGCTCCCAGGATGAAATCACAGGGTGGAACGTCCTCTTGGAACCCTTCTAGACCACACTTTGGCTGCCAGATGAGACAGCATACTGCACACAAGCTTCAGCATGGGATCGACTGCTTCCCAAACATTTGGCTTTTGATTCATATAGAAATGTGAAAAATCGAGAGTGGATTCTGTATTCGGACTGCTTTCTACTTCTGACAGACTCTAGGCCCTTTTTTATCCTTAGCTAGATACCATCGATGTGTTTTTGGCCAACTATCTGTATATGTCTGTTTTCTCACTTTTAAATGTTCTCAAAGAAATTGGACTGTGGAAATTCATCAGTCTCTTAACATATGTAGATTCTTGAAGGTGATGAAGTTATCACTCTGTTTTCCAAGCTGAGATGGTTGTGAATAGATGCAAGACATCCTTGTATTTATCCCATTTTATATGCTAAGTGTTAGGGGCAATCTTCATAGAAGAAGAGGGGAAGTGTTGGGGAACTGGGAAGTGCAACTCTAAAAAAAATGTTTTCTTGAAGATCAGAGAGGGGAGGTACCTGTTCCTCATAGGCTTTTGGGCCGCTAATTAAGGAGTGGGCTCTGTAACTCTTCACCATCCCTACAGATTTATGTACGTGAACACTCGTCTATTCCCCAGTAGATAGAAAGGTCTCCTTCCCTGCAGGCTTGTGTATTGTACTGTGTGACTCTCTGGGGTGTGCCTCTCATGGAGAGAAATGACTTTAGGGCTTTCTTTCTAAGATCAACAACATCTCTAGTCCTCACCTAAAACTATAAGATGTTGGATTTGAAGACCATCTGAGATGTCTGTAGTCCATTTCTTAACCAACTGAAATCTTCCTCCTGGTAATTTCTATCTAGTTGTCTTGATTTTGCTCAGAACATGAATGCAAATGGTCTACCTTAGTCCATTCAGGTACCCTAGCAAACTTTATTTGACTGGGTCCCTGTTGTTGTTGTTGTTGTTGTTGTTAGGTGCCACTGAGTTGGAGCCGACTCATAGCTACCCTATGTACAGTGGAATGAAACACTCCCCGATTCTGTGCCAGGCACATGATCTTATTTATGTTTAAGCACATTGTTGCAGACACTGTGTTAATCCATCTAGTTAATCCATCTAGTTAATCCATCTAGGGTTTTCTTTCTTTCTTTTTTTTTTTTTTTTTTTTTTTTGACCTGCCACTCTCCCAAACATGATGTCTTTCACCAGGGATTGGTCCCTCCTGACTACATTTCCAAAACATATAAGATCTAGTGGTCTAGCCATCCTTGCTTCCAAGGAGCATTCTGGTTGTACTTCTATGATGAATCTCTTGATTCTTTTGGCAGTCCATGGTATATTCATATTTGTCTCCAGCGTCATAATTCAAAAGCATCAATTCTTCTCCTGTCTCCCTTTGTTCAATGTCCAGCTTTCACAACCATATGATACAATTGAAAATAACATCGCATCAGTCTGGCATGCCTTCATCTTCAATGTGACATCTTTACCTTTCAACACTTTAAAGAGATCTTTTTCGAAGCTTTTCCCAATGCAATGTGTCTTTTGATTTCTTCACTGCTGCTAGACAACAGAAATTTACATGTAGTAGTTCTGGAAGACTGGGAAGCCCAAGATCAGGGCGTTATTAGATTTAGAATCTGGTGAGGGTCTGCTTACAGATGGCAGTCTTCTCATTGTATCTTCGAATGGCAGAAGGAACAAGAGAGCTCTCCAGGACCTTTTAATCAGGGCACAGATCTCAATTCATGAGGGCTCCTTCTCCATGACCTAATCACCTTCTAAAGGCTATACTTCCTAATATCACCTAGGTGACTAAGATTGAACATACGAATTTTGAGAAGGCATGAATATTCAATGTGTTACATGGTGTTCTATCATTGCCAGTCTTTCAGATGTAAGGAAATAGAAACCATGTCCCCAGAGATTCTCTGTAAGTATGCCTAGTCAGAGAAGATGAAGAAAGGATCCCAGCTCTCATTGCTGTTCAGTCAGGCAGCATAGCTTTTGTATTAGGGATATCTGGTGTTGACTCCCCTCTTGTTTTGTTGTTGTTAGATGCTGTTGAATCAGTGCCCTACTCATAGCAACCCTTATGTACAGCAGGAGAGACAGTATTGTTAGTGCTTCTCTCCTATTCATAGGGTTTTTATGGACTGATTGTGGGTTGCTGAGTCCTTCTTCCAAACCTACAGCACCTGGTGTTCCCAGGAAGTCTTCCATCCAAGGACTAACCAGGCCCGACACTGCTTAGCTTCTGAGACCTGATGTGATCAGATGCCACAGTGGTACAGCTATAGGACCCCTCTTATTAGGTAACTTTAAAGGTCTTTCAAGCATTTTGATAATAATATCTCCTAGCTTTTTGATGATGTTTTACATACAGTTTATAAAACATTTTCGTGTCTCATTTGAGATTTAAACTAATTCTAAGCAAGCAGTGTAGAGGCTATGGTATGAATACTGACAAGGAATTGAGAACTTAGATGTTTTGATCAGTATCACCAGTACATCCCATGATAAATTTACGCACATTTTCTAAGGCTTTGGTTTATTATTATTATATTATTATATATTATATATTATTTTATGAGTCCATTCTGGAAAACTTGTCCAAGTTAAATCCCCCCAACTTACCCTTGTAACATTGGTTTTCTAGAACTAAATGAATCTTGTTAGGTTTTAATGCTACCAGTTTTGTAAGGAGATGCTAATGAGGAAACAAGTCTGTGTTTTCTAGAATTCACATTAAAATTTACTTGAGGGAGAACAGCATTTGCCTGTCTCTAGTGTTCTTTCTTACCCCATCTCTACCATTGCAACAAAGGCATTGGATTAATTACATAGATCCTTCCTTTTGTCCTTCCTTCCTTTTTTCCTTCCTTATTTACTTATTTATTTAAATCTGGGCACTTGAACTCATTTAAATAACTGATGTATTAACTTCAAGGTCTTCCCTCCTTATGTTTCATTTCTTCCTAACCAGGTTATACCTTTCAGAGTTTGAAGGCATAATTTGCATTAAAAAGAATCAGTTGTGATTCAGTTCTTACCAGATGCCCTGTAGAGTCACAGAATTTTTCACTCAGTTTCTTTTTTCTCTTTTCATTCTAGTTCTTTGGATCCTGTTTCCACCATTATTTTCATTGAACTGAACATTTATGTCTCCCCAAAATTCATATGTTCAATCCTAGTCACCTTGTTGTTAGGTGCCATTGAGTTGGTGTCCCACTCATAGTGACCCTAAGTACAATGGGGAAAAACTGTTGTCATGCTTCCCTGCTATTCATAGGGTTTTCAATAGCTGATTGTTTTGGGGAAGTGGGTTGCTGGGTCCTTCTCCCAAGCCTACAGCACCTGGTGTTCCCAGATGGTCTCCCGTCCAAGTACCAACCAGGCCCGACCCTGCTTAGCTTCTGAGAATTGACAAGAATGGATGCCACAGTGGTCTGGTGGCAGGAAGCCATCTAGGTGATGATATTAGGAATTATAGATAGCCTTTAGAAGGTGATTAGGTCATGGAGGAGGATCCCTCATAACATTTCCATACAGAGAAGTATCCTCTCCTCAAAAAGCACACAATTTATATGCTTAATTATGGTCACATGAAAAGATACAAAGTATGTTCTGATGAAGAAGAAATACTCGTGCATTCTTAAAGTTGTGAAAAAGTCACAGCTTTAAGACTTTTAGGGTGATTATTATAGGATTGCCCATTTCTGTTATTATATGAAACACTAGAGAAGTTGATGATAGGTTTTAAGTCTCATTTTTAAAAGAATTTATTTGATGTAATTATAAGTAATTTGAACACAAAAAGTGATGTGAGAAGATAAATGACATGATTAAAATATCATTTCTGGAAAAAATATCTATTTGCTATAGATATTGGAGAACAAAAGGATGTACTTTCAGGCATTCAGACCTACGATCTGGACTTAAAATTTGGAACAAAACTGAAGCTTTTAAAGTTAGTATGGTCTGGGGTCCAGAAATGTTCAGTTTTGCAAAGTCTGTGGTTTTACTGTTACTTCTGTCTAACTTCCAAACCATTGCAATGAGAGGAAAGAAAAATTTTATCTTCTTACCTGGGCTGCCAAAAAATTTGGAAAAAAATATAAATTCTTCAGGTGACAATGAACATTTTTAAGTTCATGGGGGATATTTTGCAAATGTCCCTACCAGAATTTGATGACATCAAACTTTACCTAGATACATGTCTTCATACTGAGACTCAAGGTCTGTAGTTACATAAAACTCCTTGATTGAGTTCTTATGTAAAACATTGCATTCCTTTTAGATTAGCTAGAGGAGTTTCTTGCTTAATACTTTCTTTAATGTGTCTGACAAATGGTAGGAAGGTCTTAAAATCAAAGTTTATATCCTTGAAAATTATTCTTTTTTGTTGTAAATATACTGTAGCACACACACACAAACACACACACACATGTTACAAGGTAGATTGTTTAATTAAGCAACTGAAATGCTTAGCTTTTTCCTTAGCATCATCAGAGCAAATGTTTGGGGCTTGTCAGGGTCGATGTAGTATGGAATACAAGGTCTTTAGAGAGATGGATGCTTAGGGCCAATGGAGAAACCCAAGAATGCACGAGGAGCCACAGGCAGGTCTGACATGCTTTATTTTAGGGTGCACTTCTCTGTGCCAACAGTGCTGATGGAGGGGCATCAAGTGTTTTATGTAATAGTGGCTGATCACCAACTCAGGGTCCAATTAAGCCACAGTCACACAGGATGTGGGCTGGGGTTTAGCTCAGTTGGTAGAGCACTGCTCCATACTCTCTGAGGACCCAGGTTTGATCCCCAGCACCACAAAAATGGGAGAAGGATGTGGCAATCCACTCCGGAAGCAGTCCTGAAACAATCAGCCATTGAAAACCCTATGAGGGTCACTATGAGTTGGACCTGACTCAGTGGCACCTAACAATACCACAACATACAGCATGTATGTCTGGAAGGTTACATAAGATAACAGTATGTGCACATGCAGGTGGTTACACAACCATGATTCAGAATGCTGTGAAAGGCACATGCAGTAGTTGGGAGCACATGCATTGTCAGTGTCCCATTATTTCTGCCTGTTTATATGTGCATTATCATCTGGGTCAGCATGACCTGGCTCAACAGAGCTTTAACCTGTGACCTTTTCCATCCTCAAGGGAGGGTACATCCTAACACTGTAATGTATTTAATTCTCAGAAGTACCTGTGTTGTGCAGTTCTACTGGGGAGCTTATAACAAACTTGACACCTCTATTAACAAAGTAGTAACAAAGTATTAACAAAGAAGTAAAGATGCAAAAAATTAAAAACATGATAATGGTAGAGTGATAATAGAAAAGTAAAAGAGGCTACACTTTAAATTCTTATTAAAAAAAAAAAAAGCACCCTTGTTGTCAAGTGCTGTGGTGCACACCTGCAATCCCAGCGACTTGGGTGGCTGAGGCAGGATGATCTTAAGTTTGACACCAGAGGCAGCCTGCACAACTGAGACTTCCTCTCAAAATAAAAAAAAAAAATATAAAAGAAGCTGAGGGTGCAGTTCAGTGTAAAGTACTTGCCTTGCGTGGGTGAAGCCCAGAGTTCAACACCCTTGTGCTTCAAGAAAAAAAAATAGTTCTTATAAAACACATTTGGAGAGTGTGCAGCAGGTAATGTTTGACATTTTACTTGCTGTTTTTTTTGCCTCCCTTACTTAAGGTGAAGGGTACCCCCTCCATAACGCAAGAGGGAGGGAGGTACAGAGCCCTGGAACCAGCAAACAGCCTTTTGCTAGGGTAGGCAGTATGCACTCAGAGTTTTGCTTGAAAAACACATGAACTATGTGTTATTTTGCTCTCAGATTTTTTTTTCCAGGAGGAAAGTGTAACTGTTTCAGTAATATGACAATTAAAACAAAACAAAACAAAACAAAAATCACTGTCTGAATCAGAACTCCTGAATTCTGGTGGATGCCATTGCCAATTCATCTTGGCTTTCGATATTTTGCTAGTTCACACATCTCTGCTTCTTCGTGATTCTATTAATGACTCCAGTTCCCTCCAGCTGTCCCTGCCTCACCTCTTGCTTCTGTTGCCATTGATCCCTTTCTTTACCACGCACCAGAGGGGTGCCCACAGGGATTTTCCACTCTGCTGTGGCACATGAGCAGTCACGCGTCAGGTGCATCTCTGGGCATGGCTGTTCCTCTCTCTGATCCTTACTTCCATCCTGGCACTCTTTCGAATCACCCAGATTTGTACTTACTGGACCTTCTGGGCTCTTCTGTTCACTGTTTCTCTGCCTCCTGCCCTGCCTATCGCAGCAACTACCGCCACACTCTTCAGTTCAAATGACACTTGGAGATCAGGCCACTGGAGTGTGCAGTTGGTGGAATTGCCCTAGCTTCCTGCGGCTTGCGTGATAGATAGTCCCGTAAAATGGATGTGATGTGGTTATTAGGCTGGGATGCAGTTCATATGGAGCTGTATTGATTGGTGTTGGTTCAGGGCTTGCTATACATTTTATCAGTTGACCTTCCAGATTGTATTCTGCCTTTGCTTCTTTTACCTCTAATTCTATTTTATCTCCAGTTTTGTGGCTCTCTAATTTTCTCTGGGTTGATTTCTCATGTATTTCTTTAGTTTCCTATTACTCAGAAAGACTTTTCTAATGAAACCGTATTTCCCCCTTACCATGCTTATTTACTTATTTATTTCACTGGATTGGCCTTTGTTATTCTGGCATATAGCTTCAGTCTTTGCAGTTTCTGAGTTCTGAAATATTTCTGACTGCATAAAGAACTTTTCCTACAGCTTTCCATTCTCTTGAACTGGCTTTCAGAGCTCAGCAGAAGGTGATCTGATTGCATAAATCTGCAGCTGTTTGTAACAGGTTATAGAACTAAGGGACAAGGGAAGGGGGAATCCAAAGATCTGTGGTATTTGTAATTATCTTTCCTATCAAGCATTTTTCCTCTGTGTCTGTTAGCTTGTTGTGCTGTGAGGGTTTGCATGCTGCTGTGATGCTGAAAGCTATGCCATGGGTATTTCAAATACCAGCAGGGCCACCCGTAGTGGACAGGTTTTAGCTGAGCTTCCAGACTAAGACAGACTAGGGAGAAGGACTCAGCCATCCACAAAATAGCCATTGACAACACTATGAATAGCAGAGAAGCACTGTTAAATATATTGCTGGAAAATGAGCCCCTCAGGTTGGAAGACACTCAAAAGACAACTGGGGAAGAGCTGCCTCTGTGGAGTAGAGTTGACCTTAATGACAGGAATAAAATAAAGCCCCTAGGATCTCCTTTTGCAGTTGTGGTACGACTCAGAATGAGAAGAAACACAGTGGTTACAACAGTGGGCTCAAACATAAAATGATCACATGTATGGCATAGTGTTGGGGAGTGTTTGGTGTTCTGTTGTACATAGGGTTGCTGTGAGTTGGGCCCAACTCAACAGCACTTAACATAAGCATAAACATCAAGCGTTTAATGTTCTTTATCCTGTAGTACTGTCTTTTCACTTTTCAACTTTTCTCTCTTCCTCTCCATGCCTCCCCCTCTATGCCTCTCTCTCCCTCCCCTCTCCGTCTCTCCCCTTTGCAACGCCCCCACCATTGAATGTTCTTGAAAGTACTTCAAGTGTTTGTATGAAAATATTACATAATGAAGCAAAGATAGATGTGGAAAGTAGGAACTGTGGCTGCAGAGGAAGGGAAGGGAAGACATGAGGAGAAAGGGCATAGAGGACATAAAAGGGAAAAGGAGAAAAAAGAAAATGTCCAGAGAAGAGGAAGGGCCCGATCTGTTTGTGACAGTGGGAAAGCAGAGCCAGCGAGCCATTTGTGAAGGAGGCTCGATTCTTTTATGAATGGATGTATATGTAGAGACAAGACACAAGTGAGGGTTAAGATGGCGGGGGCTGGGAAAGTAAATGCCAGAAATGCTTAATACATTGCTGATTACCTTGTCAAGTACCTTATAATTAATTATAGACATTATTTTTAAAAAATCACTGAGAAAAATCTGTACTTTGAGCAACTATGTTGTGACACCGTATTACCTTTGATCAGCAATTTTGCAAGAGTTTGATTCTTACATGTATTGTTTTTATTTCCCATGGAAGCAGGAATTAAATAAAATGTTTGACCATTTGATGTCTCTGACATATAACAGACTCCATTTGACCATTTTTTTTCTATAGGGTCTGAAATTTTTATAGGTGTTTTTGTTTACTAAGAACCAGGTTCGTGGGACAAATTAATTGCCATCTGAATACTTCTTACTGGCCAAAATGGAATTCATGCACCCTTTGAAGTCCAACGTTGACTTATCTGAGATTAATTTCTGAAACATAATTGCTGGAGAGTGTCCCTTGTGCTAAACTCAACCGAGGAGAGAAGAGACCTTCTCATGAAGCTCAAGGGTATTTTCTTCCCAAGGAAGCATCTTTATTTTATTTTTTAAAGACTGAATGTAGCCTGGAAACAAGACAACATGTCTTGTACCTTTATCACAATGCTGTGCATGCAGAGATATTTATTTTTCAATGACTAACCCAACTCTATGTGTGACAACATGTATGATTTTATATTTTTTTCTAATTCTGTAGGAAGTGGTGAAGAGACAGTCTCATTTTATTGAGAGACGTCCAGCTTCCTGTTTCACCTCTATAGTTTGTATCTTAAGTTTTCCCCAAAGGTCCATGTATTAAAAGCATTGCCCTCAGTGTGGCACTATTGGGAAATGGTGGTGCCTTTAAGAGGTGGAGCCTGCTGGTAGGTGTTTAGGTCATTGGGGCTATGTTTCAAAGTGGATTGTGGAACTGTATTGTCTTCCTCTATTTTGTGTTCTGGGCATAGGTGAGTGGCTTTGCTTTACCATGCACTCCTTGCCATAATAGGCTCCATCACCATAGGGCCAAAAGCAATGGGACCAAATGACCATGGAATAAAACCTGCAAAACTGTGAGCCAAAAAAGGACCCCCAAAACAACAACAATAAGAAACCCAGAAAACAAAACAAAACAAAACAAAAACAAAAATAAAACAAAGAAAACCCTTTCCTTTTTAAACGCTGATTTTCTCAGCTATTCATTATAGTGATGGAACATATTCACTGAATATTCCATATCAAGGGACTTAAATGGTGAGCTGCCAGCATGTGCCTGTTAGCTTCTGCTGTGAGGGCTTGCATGTTGCAGTGGTGCTGAAAGCTATTTCAGATATGAGCAGGGCCTCCCATGGTAAACAGCTTTCAGCTGAGATTCCAGACTAAGACAGACTAGGGATAAGGATCCAGCAGCCCATTCCTGAAACAACTAGCCATTGAAAACCCTTTGAATAGCAGAGAATCACTGTCCAATATAGTGCTGGAAAATGAGCCCCCCAGGCTGAAAGTCATTCGGGAGACTACTGGGGAAGAGTTGCCTTCTCAAAGTAGAGTTGACCTTAGTGATGGGAATGGTCTCCTGGTGTCTCCATTTGCTGATGTTGCATAACTCAAAATGAGAAGAAACACCATGGCTGCAACAGCGGGCTCAAACATAAAAAGATTGTGCGTATGGCACAGTGTTGGGTACTGTTTTGATCTGCTGTACTTAGATTGGATCTGACTTATGTACACTTATGAGTCAATTCTACTCCACAGCACCTAACAATAACAATAACAACAACAAATGGTGAGCTGGCATACTTTTGGATGGCATAGATGACTTCCAGTGTTTTGGAGGTTGAGGGAATCCCTGGGCTCTGCAGTATACTCATGTTTGGGTGAACATTGGCTGGAGGTCTTCTCCAAGGGACTTTTTTGACCTGGCCCCTTTGCCCAGCCACTCATTTGGCATGTTCCCTGTCATTTATAGTGTGGAGGTGATGACTCATTCTCTGTTTCCTTGTTACAACTGATGCTCTGTGAATAGGAGGTTGATGGCACCAACTTTCTTCCCATTTCCCTGAGCTTGTGCACAATTGGATACAGTCATTGCATACTTTTGTTGATCTGAAAAACTTTTGCATGCCTTTTAAAATCATTCATTTCTATTACTTGCTATAAAGATCTCTTTTACCTTTGACATGGAAGGTGAATGATCTTTCTTAATATTTGACACTGAAGGCAAATAATCTTTCTTAAATATACATATATATAATGTATGTATATAAATATATATAAATATATAACCATATATATGTATATATATTATATATAATATATATATTATATAGTATATATATATAATCCACACACACACACACACACACACGCATACATACATACATATGGTTTAGGGGATCTAGGTTGTGCCTCTTCATGCAGATCCTCCCTGGAAAGGAACTGGTCATGGAGTAGCTTGACCTCAGAAGTACCCATGACTTACCAAAACAGTAAGTAGGTGATGATCTTTAAGCTTACTCCAGTGAGTGTTTTCAGTCTTTCTGGAGAGTTGCAGGCTACTGAGGAGAGGATGAGTGACATTCATTCATAAGCCTCTCCCTTAAAGTAATTGTCACAAAATATTGTGAAGATTGATTTTTGTGTCTTATTTGGGTGGGCCATGGTGCTGAGGTATGTGGTCAGACATCATTCTGGATAGTTCTATGAAGACTTTTTTTTCCCCTTAAATAACAAACCAGTAGACTATGAATGAAGCAGATTCTCTCATAGCATGGGTGGGCCTTGTATAATCAGAAAAAGGTTGACTCTTCCAGATGAAGAGGATATTCTCCCACCAGTCTGCCTTTGAATGTGAACCGAACACTTCCCTGGGTCTCTAGCCTGCCAGCCTCCCCTGCAGTTTTAGGACTTGCACTTCTACAATTGTGTGAATAACTTGCTTAAAATAAATCTGCGCCCCTCCCCTGTCCCCCACCCCTGCTCTGTCTCTGACAGAGAGAGAGAGAGAGTGTGTGTGTGTATGTGTTTCTGTGTGTGCGCACCTCAGCATCCCACCTCCATGGGTTCTGTGTCTGTGGATTTAGCCAACCACAGATTAAAAATATTTGGAAAAAATACATCTATGCTGAACATGTGTGGGCTTTCACTTCCTGTTGTCACGATTCCCTAAACAATGCAGTATAACAACTATATATACAGCATTTACGTTGTGTTGGGTATTAAGTTGTCAACAGCACCTCACAACAACAACAACAACAACAAGATGTGATTTAAAGTTTATAGGATATACATACGTTACATACAAATACTATGCCATTTCATAAAGGTACTTTAGCATCCATGGATTTTAGTATCTTCAGAGGGTCCTGGAACCAATTCTCCATGGATACTGAAGGACAACTGCATATGTTTCTTTGGAAGATCCCTAATACAAATACTCTTAGAGCAGAAAAGGAGCTTAACATCATCTAGTACAGTGCTCTCTCTTTTTTTCAATGATGAGAAAAAGTGACATCCAGTAAAACAGACTGATTATCTAAATTATCCAGCACTTCCCATATATCATATTAATTGCAAATATAAATATCGCAATGCTCAAGTGGGGTGTGGCAGAGAGAATACATGTCTACAAGTGATTGGCTAAACTTTTCAATGGGAGAAGGGCCCAGCAGCCCAATCCTGAAACAAACAGCCATTTAAAACCCTATGAATAGCAGAGAAGCACTGACAGTAGTGCTGGGCATGGCATAGTGTTGGGGAGTGTTTTGTTCTGTTGTACATAGGGTCGCTATGAGTTACAACTGACTGGACAGGACCTAAGAACAACAAATGAACTTTTCAATATAAAAGTTACAATTTCCAGGGAGTTGACTTGATGAACAATTCAGTAGAACTTACTATCCAGTACTGTCTGTTTGTCCACCATTAAATTTAGTGTAGTAATCAGTGGCTGTCCTTGAAGCAAAGTAAGATATTAGAAAAAGTTAACCTATATAGATCTCTGACCTAGTTCAGAAATGCCTTCTGTAAAGCTTAAAAAAACAATTACTTCCAGCATGTATCTGAGGGAATTGGCTTCATTTCAATTTATTTAGGGTTCTTGAAGCACTTTTTAGAAAATATGCTCTAAAATCCCATTTCAATTATCTTTAATAAGATCAACTTGTCTGATATAGATGCAATATGAGAGACAGAGCCAAAAATATTTCTCTCTCTGAGTAAATCTTTCTAAAACTATTACGGTCCATTTTCTTAAAACCACCTCAGGGTAGTGAGTGGTGTTTGTCATTTTAGCTTCCTTTCTTGTGAAGAATGCAGACAGAATATCTCTTGGGTCCTAAGTGATTTCTATAGTGAGTATCAGATGGTGGGAACTCACTAATAATGCTATGAGAAAAAGGAGCACTTTTGTCCCGATCTCAAGGACGTAGTCCTGGGAATACCTTGACAGTGTTTTTGAACATGATTGTTATTTCTTTTTATTTTGAAATGACTTTAGATTTATAAAGTGTTGCAATAATAGTAGGAAGAATTCTTTCTATTGTTAATAAATGTTAGTGGGGTACAGAATGTTGTTGTTGTTAGGTGCCGTCGAGTCGGTATCCGACTCATAGCGACCCTCATAGGGTTTTCAATGGCTGACTGTTTCGGGATTGCCTTGGGAGTGGATTGCCAGGTCCTTCTCCCATTTTTGCGGTGCTGGGAATTGAACTCGGGACCTCAGAGACTGCAGCGCCGTGCTCTACCAACTGAGGTAAATCCCAGCCCGGGGTACAGAATAGTCTTTTGCTTTATACATTATGCAACTGTTAAAACTCTGTTGCTTACACATTCATCCACTTACATATTTTATGGAACCACTTAAACTAAAGAATGGAAGGAAAGAAGAAAGAAGGTAAGAGTTTTAATATGTAATAAAAATTGTATGTAATCATGGGTTATATTCTTAGTGATTCACAGAAATAAGTAAATACAGAGATAACTTTTTAAATTTCCTGATGTAGACACAAGCATACAAATATATATTATAATTATATATTATACATATAATATAAAATAGTACCTAATTTTTTTCTTGCTTTTTTCCTCTCTGTTCATTGTGGAATTATTTAGGCTCTCAAAGATTTATAAAAGGATAACCATCCAATGATAGCCAAATTATAATTTGTGGGATATCTTTGTAATGGATTATTAGGCAGCCAAGAAGAAACCATTCTTCTGCTGTCATTTCTTAGAATCTATATTTGTCTATTTGTCATTCTTTCATTCCAGGGCCACTTATATGAAATTATTTTATTTTCCTATACTCTTAATGCTTGGGTATTTGCTGACTGGGAAGAGACGGCCCTTCCCAGGATTAGCACTTTTCTTAACAGACGGCAAATGGCTTGACTGAGAGCACATTTTTTTTATAGAAAATCCATTCCTAGCCCATTTCCCCACCATCCATCCATCTCTCTCCCTCCTCCTCCTTCCCTCCCTCCCTCCCTTCCTTCCTTCCTTCCTTCCTTCCTTCCTTCCTTCCTGTACTGGGGATTGAACCCAGGGCCTTGTGCTTGCATGCTTTGCAAGTGGTGTACCACCAAGCTGCACCCAGTCCACTTTTTTATTTTTTGGCATGGGGTCTTGCTAAATGATGCATACTGCCTGTGGTCTTGAACTTGGAATCCTCCTGCCTCTGTCTCTGGAGTTGCTTGGATTATAGGCGTTTGTGCGCCACCATGCCTGGTTCCCACCTACTTTCTTATCATACTTGTACACCTAGTCAAGTTCCCTGCTCTGAGGGTCGGGTACCAGGTAACTAGAGACCACAAAGCTCTAGCCTGCCAGTTTGTCAAACTAACTGTTCCTAAACTGTTTTATCTGACCTGCCTTGCTTTTACTAGGAAATCCAAGAAAGGCCTGGCCTAGATTTTCCCTCCTCCTGACCTCCTGGCTGTTTTCCTTAGTAGCTCAGCATGAGACACATGAATACAATCAGTTTCTTCCTTCCAAGCTTACTTTCCATCTCTTCCTGTGCTGCATTGACTTTACCATACCACATCCCACGCTTATATCACAAGAACACTTTTACAATGTCACAGGAAAATGATAGGAAACTGTGTACTAGACGAAATGCTAGAAGGAATTACATGAAAATATTAAGAGGTTATCATGATGATGTAATACTAGATTTTTAATGTTTTTCATTACATATTTTAGTTTATTTTCTAAAGTTTCAACAAGTTGTATGATAAATACCCATGTATATGTGTCTCTATCTCCACTTACTTATTATGTTCACAAAATTGAATTAAAAAACGTCTTTCTGCAAATCCCAAGATAACAAATAAACCAATACACAAGAGGGCAAAGGAAATGAAGAGATAGTTCTCAAGTGAAGAAGCTCATAAAGCTAAGAAGCCCATGAAAAAATGCTCAGTATCCCTAGTCATTAGGGAAATGCAAATCAAAACAATTCTGAGATTCTACCTAACTCTAGTAGGAATAGCGAAGATCAATAACAACAAAATAAAAACAAATGCTGGTGAGGATTTGGAGAAAAAGGAATCTTCTTACACTGTTGGTGGGACTGTAAATTGGTTCAGCCACTTTGGAAATCAATATGGAGATACCTCAGACAATTAAAAATAGAATTGCCATATGATTCAGCTATACCACTATTGGAAATATAACCCAAGGGAGATAAGTCATCATATCACAGAAACACCTGCATTTTCATATTTAATGCTGCACTCTTCACAATAGCAAGAATATGGAACAAACCAAGATACTCAGCAGAAGAATGGATTAAAAAATTATGGTAAATATACAGAATGGAATATGACTCATCAATAAGAAGAATGAAATAGTGTCGTTTGCAGCAAAGTGGATGGAACTGGAGAATATTATAAGTGAATGAACACAGGCTCAAAAAGAGAGATTCCATGTTTTCACTCATATGGGAGCTGAATCTTACTTAAAGAAAAAAACTATACATAAATTGATATATAAAAATGCACAGCTAACTTAGCAAAGAAGGGACAATATAAAGAGTAGAAAGGAGGGAGAGAACTAGCGAAGGGAAGCAAAGATTGCAGAAGGTGGAATGGGGAGGAGAATCAATGTAGAGGGATAAGCGGGGGGAGAATAATCTCAGTGTAAATGATGCAACTTCATGATTACCTGGGAAAAACGGGAATATAACCCAAATATGTGTACGAGTTTTACTACACATTAGGTAAAAGGTTCCATAATAGTTGCATAATGGAAAAAGAAAATGCCATATTACTCTGTACTCCACCAACATTTACCAATAAAGGCAAAAAAAAAAAAAAAAAGGCTTTCTAAGTCTTAGATCCTAAGACTTTTAGAATGATTGATATACCATGTAATTCTCTTACCCCTTTTAAATATGATTTCTGAATTTTTTTGATACCATGATTCTGACTTCCCAAGTTAATGAAGAGGCAAAGAATGATACTGATTTCCTGCCCTACCTAATGCAGAAAAGACACCATTGTGAATATGACTGATGTTTAACGGGGTCAGATTCCAAAAGGCAAACTGAGTAATAAGAGAAAACATTAAAAATTCTTATCTAAGAGATATGACTTCGTGTTTTCTCCCCCTACAAATGAACTCTTTGTAAACTATGACCCATGAAAGTTCAGGGACTCAGAAGATATTTTCATGTGAGTTCTAATTTAATTTTGACCCAAGCTTAGAGATTTTTCAGTTTACGATGAGGTCAAATTGAGTGGTAAGTGGATGCCTGCTGTGGAAAAGTGTTTTTAATATTTTAGTTGCAACCAACTAAAACAGCAGCCTTGACTTTCAAGTTGTTTGATATAGCACACTCAAATGGAACATAATCAAGGAGCTGATGTTACAGTTATAACTGAAATGGAAATTTTTAATAAGTGATGAGCTAATAAACTGTGACAAAGTAAACAATCTAGGGCAGGATGTTTTTGCGATCTCATAGGTTATAGGTACTGACTTTAAAATCGGAGGCCAGGGCATTTCTTAGACCATTTAAAATATTAATCCAATGATAATTAATGAGAAATAAGTTTAACCAAGCAATAGTAAATACATGTCCACATTATTCTAGAGGTGAGATTGTGTTTTATTGAGTTCTTAGAAGACATCTGTGCTCTTAATGGATTTGCTTTTCTATGCAAGAATTCTAATCTGTGAGTATGTGTGCGTGTGCGTGTGCATATGCATATGTGGATTTCAATATCTGGTAGGAGAGCTGATGAATAGAAGTGAGAAAGAAAAACTTTATTGATGGATAAAACTTATGCAAATATATTTTATTTACACAAATGTCTTTTGTTTATATAAACTCTTATGGAAAAATATTTATCTACTTCAGGTAAAGATTACCTTGGTCATATGGTATGGTGTCTTTTATATGCAAAACTATATGTTTTTTTTAAAGCAAGATCCGTGATTACAAGGATTCTGTTTTTGTAAAAAAATTGGAAATACCTTGAAATTGCAACATTTATAGGACTATAATTTGATTATCTATGAAGATCAAAGAGAAATCTGTTAAATATTTTATATATTTAGAAACAGAGATATGTTCTACATTAATGATTGGAGAAAAATAAACATATATTAAAATGTGTATGTAAAATTCCTATGATTTTCTACCTTGATAATCAAAATCAGATCATTTAAACCAGTCAATGTCTATCAGTATAGACATTTTAAAGTCCCAAACATGCAACCAGAATGTTAATAGCCTAAAGGGGAAAACATATATATAATTCTTCACACATGAATGCAGTTGGCTTTTTTCTTCTGAGGTGACTTTCCACTCCTTATATTATCCCATTCAGTACATTGTTAAGAATTTTGAAAGGTCTAAGATTTTTACTGTACTTGCAAGCTAACATATTAGTTAGTTTGTCATAGTTTTATGGGTGCAGGCAGAGAAATGAGATTCCTGAGTCAGAGACAAAGGATGGTGTATTATTCACAGTGTGACAGTACTCAGACTGTCATCATACTTGGTTGGTTTCCCTTTGCCTCCGTGTTTGTGGGTATTGGACTCAGGTAGCTGTCTCATACATAGTAAGCTGTATTCCTGGAGAGGAATCTTGACTTGGGGAAGTAGAATCTTTTATAATGGATAGTATATATGCTTGTCCTTTGCTTTGGAAGAAGATATTATCATTATTACACAGCCCAGTAAGCAAGTCTGTTTTCTGCTCTAAAAGAAAACACAATCTCTGTCTTCCAAGATTGTTTGGTCTACAGTTATCCTTGAAAAGATGTTCTCCATCAAAGGATTAGGCTCCTCTGCTTGCAAGATGTGCAGAAATGAGAGACATGTGGTGTCTCTCAACAAATATGTGACGTTTTCCCTTAGGAATGTTTCCCAATGAAATAAACAAAACATTTGTGCTAGGAATCCTACTCTGGTTGACACCAAGTATTGTGTTAAATAATGTAGATGTTGCCTCTGCATTACTTGAGTGAATCAGTTAGTAATTAGAGACAGTGGTGCCCTCAGCATGGAAGAACTATGAAGGGATATGATGAGCAGACTTGTAAAGAGATAGCAAATGACTCTCCTCTTTGCACAATCTCTTGTTGAGTGCTGGTGATACCTTTGAATACTATAAGATATCACTCCTATGATGTGTTATACTGTATTGCAAAAGAGAGAGCTTGAATCAATCAGGTGATCTTGTTAAAATCTTAGAATTTCCTCAAGCTGCTCACAGATGATAAAGTCAGAAATATTACTGTGAGCCTGAAAGAAAACAAACAGCCATCCTGTGAACTGTCTTTGGGGTCACACAGCAAGGAACTATGCAAGGGCTCCAGGGACTGAAGTTGTCCTAAGGAACAGGGGCCTGATCCTCATACCTGGAAGGAACTGAATTCTCCAATAACCACATAAGATTGGAAAATCTTATCTATGATTGGAGCCTAGTTAATACCTTGATTTTAGCCTTATGAAACACCAATCAGAGAAATGAGCCTGGCATGGAATTCTACAGACGTGTGAGCTATTTTACAGAAATTGTTTTAAGCCACTAAGATTGTGCTTAGTTGGTAGAGTGTTGCTCTGAACTCTGAGGACCAGAGTTTGATCCCCTGCACCATATGAAAAAAGAAGGACATGACAATCCACTCCCAAAGCAATCCCCAGTCAGCCATTGAAAACCCAGTGAGGGTCCTCAGCATTCCTTTCTTTTCTTATCCTAAATATCATTCTTGATTTTCTTTCTCTAGTGTTTCCTAGCTTAATTCCCTTTTTTGACTTTGTTCTTTTATTTTTTCCTTTCCCAAGTTTGTTCTCCTTTTTCATTTTCTAAGTTCCTTTTTTCCTGTTCTTTATTGTTTCATTTCTTTCTCCTTTGTTATGTCTTAAAAGAATGAAGAAATAAATTGTGTCCACCAGAGGGCAATCTGGCCACACACACACACACACACACACACACACACACACACACACACACACACAGCCTTTTCCTCTCTTTTCCTTTTTGTAACTCCCCTTAGGCAAGTGATGCGTGAGCCAGTGGGTGGGCTAAGAAAACCTTTCCTTTATAATCTCTTTTCTCTGTAGCTCAGAAGTGGGGATGTGGTCTCAATGATTTGATTTATTAAGATTTTTCTCTAGTTCTGTGTAATTGTAGACCATTCTAGAAAAGGTTTCTCTAGATTTCTATAAGGAGTACATAGACCTTTGTTCTGATAGCTTGAAGGAAATGATAAAATTATTTGGGGTTGCCTAACTTTTCTATACCTTTTATACTTAATTACTTCCTTACTTGTTGTTGTTGTTGTTAGGTGCTATCCAGTCAGTATCCGACTCATAGTGACCCTCATCGGGTTTTCAACGGCTGTTTCAGGATTGCCTTGGGAGTGGATTGCCAGGTCCTTCTCCCATTTTTGCCATGCTGGGAATTGAACTCAGGACCTCAGAGACTTCAGCGCAGCACTCTACCATCTGAGCTAAATCCCAGCCCAACTTCAACCCTTAGTACTAGGGGGGAAAAAAGTTGTTTTTCAAGGAAAGCAGAATTTTTTCTACTAAGAAAGAACACAAAATACCCCATATTAACCAACTTAAATAAACATAAATGATTAGTAGTAAGTTCATACCACTTACATCTCTAGAAAGGGGCTGGGATTTAGCTCAGTTGGTAGAGTGCTGCGCTGCAGTCTCTGAGGTCCCAAGTTCAATTCCCAGCACTGCAAAAATGGGAGAAAGACCTGGCAATCCACTCCCAAGGCAATCCTGGAAACAGTCAGCTGTTGAAAACTCTATGAGGGTCGCTATGTGTTGGATACTGACTCGATGGCACCTAACAATAACTTTTCTAGAAATAACATTAGACCTAAAAGAAGTGGATCTAAGAGGTTACCAAATGTCTGGTGAAAATGAAAACTTAGGTTGTAATGTTTTGGGGGTCTTGGACATGAAAAAAATCAGTAGACTAATTTCTGGGATCCCTTTAAATATCTGTGACTCTAGCATTCAGAATTTTACATGCTGATTTTTTTTTTTTTTTTGAAAATTTATAAGCCAAGCCTTTTTTTTTTTTTTTTTTTTTCTTCCAGTACTGGGGGTTGAGCCCAGGGCCTCGAGCTTGCATACTTTGCAAGTGCTGGACCACTGAGCTGCACCCCCCAGCCCATTTTTTTACTTTCTGATACAGGGTCTCGCTAAATCACACAGACTGCCTCTGGTCTCAAACTTGTGATCCTCCTGCCTCTGCCTCCTGAGTCTCTGGGATTACAGGCGTGTGCCACCACACACGGCTCTATAAGCCAAGTCTTTATTTTTCTATATTTAGACACAAAAATATATAACAGGAATACGACTTTAGATAGCCAATTTCTGACACTCCTTAGAGATCCTAAAGAGTGTGTGTAGAGTTGAATTTTAGTTAATAAACCATTACTTGAAAACATGCTTCCTGACCAGAATTGCTTAATAGGAACTGGTATTCAACATCCTCCAGGGCTAATATTGCTTCTAATTTCAGGTAAGTTGCTATAATTCCCTGGCATCCATTTGCTGCTCTAGGAATGAAAATACTTTTAACTAGGGTTCTTATAAGCTCTGTGAATGGCCTGTGTATAGTGATAAATGTCAAAAAGAAGGGGCTAGCATCTTTCCTCTTCTTATTTCACAGACATGTACTCATCTACTTTTTCAACTGAAAGTACTACTGTGGACCCCATCGAAGATTTGGGTTAAAAAAGAATTTTCTACATGGAAGCTTGGTTGTTTTTCTCTGCGATGTAAGAGAAAATCTGTTTTAACCTTATTAGCTCTAGCAATGAGAAAGGAAGGGGCAATGAGAGACCATTCACGTGCTGATGTACTGGGGATGGGAAGGAAAAGGAAGTCCTGTGATTAAACTTTCAGTTTCTGAATACTTGTGCTGTGGCTGACATATCCAAGAATCTATGTGAAATTGTGCATGAGAGTGGGGTTAAACAGTTACCAGTCTATTAATAGTTTTTGCTTATCAATTGGCCAAATTATCAGTTTCCCATTTGCCAGCATTATAAACAACTGTAGCTCTGTGGTGTCAGAAGAAGCCTAAAACTATTATAAAACCTTGGAAAGAGGGCTTAAACATTATTAGTGCTCTTGTATCTCATTGTTTGGTTTCATATGGGTTAGAGGAATCTAAAAGAGAAAGTGTGGTTGGAGAAACCCTTGTTAACTCCAAATAAACATTGCTAGACATCGTTTTGGATCTAAAGCATGTGAGGAGAACCGTTTTCTTCCGTGATCTCTTCTGCTACTACTGATTCAAGGGGTGTGTCTCCTAGAACGTCTTCATGCCTCCCTGCTTCCAAGAATGGAATTGGACTTAGGGAAGTCAGGGTTCCACTAGCAATCTTATTTATGTAATCAATGTGAAGTTTGAAATTGATGCTATTGTGAGAATTTAGAATTCACTACTTACAGAACACTAGGCTACTAGTTCAGTAAACTTGGTATTGTAATATTATATCAAAATAAAATGGAGAAAGAATCTATGAAAATAGTTTTCAGTTATTCAGGAAGTGACTGGCTTGGTAGGCATTTGGGAATGTGAGATGTGGTTCTGAACTTCTGCCTGCAGAAACTCTGAGTAGATGCAAGTTAAAGAGGTATTTTCAATATGGTGCTGATTCAGATTTTAAAACTCGCTAAACGGACTGAGCTCAGAATTTTAAAAGTTTACTTCTAATCTGGGTGTCATCACACCAGGTGCTAAACATGTTGACTCAAGTAGAAAACAAGAATCCATGTCATGAAATTTTAAAACTTGAAGGAACCAAGATTTTAGAGTGCATTTCCACATCTCATAAATAAGTAACTGAAGTCCACATAGATTAAAGCAGGTTGCTCTGCAGTTGTCGTGATCATGTACAATATTTGGTCTGGTGAACTTTTTTTAATATATTAAGAGCTAAGATACCAAATCAATCTTCAGAATAACCATACTAGACCACTTGGAACATTTATCAGGTCACCATTTTCTAGCTCAGCCTATGGCTCATTATCCTTCGTCCTATACAAATGAAGATGAAGTTTCGTTGGGTAAGAGGGTGGCATTAAGGAGCATGTGTTAAACTTTACAATGAACTCTTTTAAATATTCCTGCATTGAAGAAACAAAACACCTATTTTACTGTGTAAGATTAAATAAAATGCTAATGTGAATGCATTAAAAGTTCCATACTGCCATGTCCATGACTTATTTACATGGTTAGAGGTAACATTTTGTTTAAGTGGCAAGAGATAATTATTCCTTTCAGGCATTCCACCTGCCATTTGGGTAGCTGCCTCTAGAAAGTTGATTGTCAAAGTATGGTCCCCTCTTCCTCCCCATGAGCAGCATAGCATCATCTGGGAACTTGCTAGAAATGCAGATTCTCTAGCCCTACCTCAGAACTACTGAGTCAGAAACTTGGGGTGAGAGATGTGAGCCCAGCAGTCTATATTTGAACAGCCTTCCATGTGATTGTGAGGTTCACTTGAGTTTGAAAATCGTTGGTACACAAGAACAGAGCTGGGATTTAGCTCAGTGGGTAGAGCACTGCACTGCAGTCTCTGAGGCCCCGAGTTCAATTCCCAACACTGCAAAAATGGGAGAAGGGCCTGGAAATCCACTCCCAAGGCAATCCCGAAGCACTCAGTCATTGAAAACCCTATGAGGGTCTCTATGAGTTGGATACCGACTGGACGGCACCTAACAACAACAACAACACAAGAACAAGTCTGCTGACTTTACTATTTTAGACGCTTTCGGCTAAATTTGTCTGGAGAGAATGATTTTTCAAAGGCTTACACCACTTCTCTTTTTAAGAAAAGTCATGTGAAAGTAGGACGACCACTCCCTCTGTGCATTTAATTCCTTCCATTTGCTCCTTTACTGGTGGATTTAAATATTGCTTGCTTCTTGCTTTTTTCTTTCTATGAGTATGCAGGCTCTTATACAGACGCACCAGCTGTGTAGACACCATTGCGTGGGTAGTTTGTCTTTTTCCTGGCTGCATCCCTATGGCTCGCCTGCTGAAACTGTCCTCCTCCTCTTGTGGTTTTCTGACTACTTCCCCTACATATAGCTCTTAAGCAAGTTAAGACTGTGTGGTTCTAGGAAGCCCTGCAGAGCCTTTAGCCAGAGACTGGTGTCATCAAACTCCATTACTGCAACATTCAACGTTTTCTTCCAATTAATGATGTGAAATGTAAAAAAGCCTTCCTTGGGTTTCTTGAAGGTGGCAATAATGAAGCTCTGCAGAAATAGTCAAGGGACTGGAGCTAATTAAAATGCAGCAGGGTACAGAAGCAGAGGTAACTCGTAATCAGTAGTGCCTGACTTCCCCACGCTAATTGACAGGAGATCCAGGGTTGTGGAGTGCACACACAGCGCACTCATTCCTCTGCCTGCCTGACTTGTCTCCTTATCGACCTTGAACCAGCAAAGGTCAGAGGACAGGGCTGCTTTCATCGACATGACAGGTGTCTGAGGCGCTTCTCTCTGTAGTCTGATAATTTGGCAGTTGTCTTATTCTGTACATGAATTAGTGATCTGATGCTTGAGGTGTGATGGATAAAAAGAATCTGTCGGCTCGGGGTAGGGGACATAGCTCTGGGCACCGGTGTTAGCCTCATGGCTAACATACATTAGAGGTATGTAGTGTGTAGTGTAGGTGTGCCTTTTTGTCCCCTCCCAGAGAAAGAATGAGTCTATATGCAGTCATTATATCAAAAGAGCATTTTCCAGGAAAATTGTTATCTACCAAAAAGAAATATTGCACCCAGGCACTAACATTCACAAGTCAGTTTCTACCAAGTAGACATTGACATCTGACACTTCCAGTGTTGAAATAATGATAATGACAATGAATGCTCTTTTAGAGAACTTAAAATCAGTTAGTAATATCTCCTGTGTGCAGAAGACAGTTATAGACACTACCATATAGTCTCAAATGTAATCTATTCTCTTTCAGCAGTTTCAGAGGGCTACAAAATCAGATGGGGATTAGAATAGCATGCGGACTGGGTTTGTGGTAGAGAGCTGGTACAGATTAGACTTGAGAATATATGGGTTGTGGAGATGCAAAAAGACAGTGTGGTCCTCCACAGCATGCATGTGATATATCCCAGATATGCCACATGTGAACATATTACAAAATTAAGAAATGTATTTCAAGAAATGTGTGTTAGCATCTATTTATGTAAAGGGAACTGTAGACCACAGCATCTTCACTGGGTAAAAATCTGAGGACATTTATAAGCAACCCTTAAATGGGATAATGGGAGAAGAACCCAGCAACCCACTCCCAAAAATCAGTCCGCCATTGAAAACCCTATGAACAGTAGAGGAAGCACTGACCATAGTGTTTCACCTGTTGTACATAGGGTCTCTATGAGTCAGATACCGACTCGATGGCACCTAACAACAACAACAACAACAAATGTGATAGCTTCTTGTGAGAGAGCTACAGACCAGGGGAATGAATTAGAAGAATGAATGAATGAGAAAAGACATCTTAATTAGAGAGTTATGTACTACTGAGTTTTCATCCACTTTTTCAAGGAAAGAGAGGGTATACTCATGGAGAAAGTAAAGGAGGAAAAATTTCTATTAGAGACAAAATCCTGACATTGAGGGAGAAAGTGAATATTTTAAATGTTGTCCATTCTCAGTGAGTATGCTTTTCTCTTTTATCCACTTGTAAAATACCTATCTAATTTCAAATTCCAGTACAGAACTAACATCTCTGTTCAAATTTTAGGGTAAGCCCACCCCAACTAGGGAAGTCAGTCAGATCACTTCTTCTGTCACTTCTCTATGTGTGGAAACTTTTAGTGTCTCATTGCAGGGGTTGTTCTTCTTCTGCTAGTTGCCTCTCTCTTCCTTTCTACTCTTTATGTCTTTCTTTATTGTGTGATACAGCTTGGTATAATTGAATATAAGATGATAAGGTTGGATTCAGAGCATGGACTTTGAAAGCGAATAAATTGAGGTGGAAATTAGATCTCTTCCTTTTGGGAATTAGTTGTCCTGGGATGATTTACTTAATCTGAGAGTCAATTCCCTTATCTGAGTAATATAGCTAGATATATGTTATTATCTGCCTGCAGCTGTAGCCCTGTGGCATCCGATCCCGTCAGATCTCGGAAGCTAAGCAGGGTTGGGCCTGGTTAGTACCTGGATGGGAGACCGCCTGGGAACACCAGAAGCTGTAGGCTTGGGAGAAGGACCTGGCAACCCCCTCCCAAAAATCAATCTGCCATTGAAAACCCTATGAACAGCAGAGAAGCACTGACAATA
>VMDO01008194.1:0-34256 GCA_007922755.1 Pedetes capensis | reverse complement strand
TGTTATTATCTAGGAAGGTTGTAAGGATTGCATAAGGTAAGTTATTCAGGTTCTTAGCAAATACCAGTTCTGGAATTAACTTTACTAAAAGGAAAATGACTAAATATACCCAAGCCTGTTATGAAAGCATGAAAGATGATTGTAAAGATGAAACTTTTGGAAACATAAAAAAGTGATTTCTCTAACTCCACTGTGTGGCCAGTGGCTACTTGTCCCTCATGGTCTTTGAGCAGTGAAAATGGGGAAATGGGGCTCATCTAAACAGAGATGTGCAGCAGGAGTAAAATTGACATCAGATTTCAGAGTCTTAGTATGATAGAAAGATGAAATATTTATTAACATTTTTTATGTTGATTATGTGCTGAAATAACAATTTTGGTATATTTGGTTAAGTATAATATAATAATTAATTTTACTTATTTCTTTAAAATTTTGAATTTGTATGTATGGCCTGCGTTATATTTCTTTTCCCTTTATTAGTAAATGATGATGGGGTACAGAGTAATACAGGATTGGCTTTTTCCATTAAGCATCCTTTATATCACTTCTGGCAACACTTTGATCAACCCCCAAAGTTTATAGAGCCTTTATGGCTAATATGTACTAAAATTCAAATGCTTATTTGGGTTATATTCCCCTGTTTTCCCAATATACTCATGAAGTTGTGCTGTTTACATTGAGATTGTGCTCTCCCTGTTCATGCCTCCACATTGACCCTCCTCCCCATGCCATCTTCCCCAATTTTTGCTTCCTTCTGCTAGTTGCCTCTCTCTTCCTTTCTACTCTTTATGTTGTCCCTTCTATGTTAAGTTTAATTGTGCATTTTTAATATATCAATTTATGTCCAGGATTATTTCTTCCTTTAAGTATGATTTAGTTCCCACCTATGAGTGAGAACATATGTTGTTGTTGTTGTTGTTGTTAGGTGCTGTCGAGTAGGTATCCGACTCATAGCAACCCTCATGGGGTTTTCAATGGCTGACTGTTTCAGGATTGCCTTGGGAGTGGATTGCCAGGCCCTTCTCCCATTTTTGCGGTGCTGGGAATTGAACTTGGGACCTCAGAGACTGCAGCGTGGTGCTCTACCCACTGAGCTAAATCCCAGCCCCGAGAATATATGGTATTTCTCTTTTTGAGCTTATGTTTGTTCTCTTAAGATGATGTTCTCTGATTCTCTCCATTTTGCTACAAATGACATTATTTCATTTTTAATTGCTGAGTAGTGTTCCTTTGTGTATATGTACCATCGTTTTTTTTTAATCCATTCTTCTGTTGATCGTATTTCCTGCATTATATTTCTATTGGAAAATGCTGATTAAGACTAAGAGACCTTTGAAGACTTGGTTTAATATTTGAGCATCATGTAAACCAAATGTCTGGAAGAGTCTAAGGCTCATGGTGTGTGCTCACCAAATTTTTGTTAACCATTTGATGAATTATGATTATGAAATTTATTTTAAAAATATGCAATTACATGGATATTAAGCCTACATCCATGTAAAATATTCATATGAAAAGTATACGCCAGGCACTCAGGCATACACCTATAATTCTAGGAACTCAGGGAGCTGAGGCAGGAGGATCTTGAGTTTTCCACCCTGTCTCAAAATGAAAAATAAGAAAGGGACTGGGAGTGTAGCTCAGCGGCAGAGGGCCTGCAAAGTATGTTTGAGGCCCTGGGTTCAAGCTTTAGTACTGGAAAACCAAACCAAAACACAACAAAACAACTTCCCACCCCCAAAATACAAACACCAGATAGTTAATACCCAACATCAAATATTTGGTTATATTTGAATGATAAGAATATAGATCACATCATATTTTTGCAATTTTCTGTAGAATAATTTTCTTCCCCAAATTTAAAGCATTTCTCTTGCAAAAAAGCAATAAAGGCAGGAATTGTGAAATTTGCAGCTTAGCTCTGGTTTCTGTATATTTTATTTCCCAAGGTTCATGGGTTGGAACCTCCACCCCCTGTATGGTGGAACTTGTATGAGGTTGGCACTAGGGGAAAGTTAGGTCATTCCTCACAAGTGGATTAATGCTTGTATCCCTGAGTGCATTGGGTCCTACAGGAGTGGACTTGCACCTATAAGAGAGAGTGATTATAAAGGGTTGAGCCTGGCTGCTCCCCACTCTCTCTCTGTCTTATCATGCCTTCTCTCTTCTTCTGCATGCAGCCCTTTCCACTCTCTGCCATGTTTTGATGTAGCTAGGGGTCCGCCCCTGAACCTAGACTATGCTGTTTGGACTTCCCAGCCACTGGAATCATGATCCAAATAAACCTCTTTCCTTTCTTTTACATCACCTAGTGTCATGGTATTTTGTTACAGCAATGCAGAACAGGCTGATAGCTTGTTTGTTTCTTGCTTGCTGTGGGTACAGAAAGATGCACATATGAATAAAACCATCAAAGACATTTGGTTGTGGCTTATTCCATTGGCTTTCATAATGTTCATGAGAATATATATGTTATGGGGCCTGGAGGGGTGATTTCTGAGCAGCGTAGTGCCGCATTGCTAACAGCAACCTGCTTCTGGGGCTGGGCCGAAATCTCTTTGGCCCCCGAGTGAGAAAGAAAGATTTTATATTCTCCATCTTCTGCAGCGAGCTGCAGTTATTTCTCAAGGTCAGGTCAGAGAGCATCCTGAGGATGAGAAATAACAGTCTTCAGAGAGCTTTCCCATCATGCCAATGGTTTATAACCATGTTAAGCTGATAATAAAATAATTCTAAGATAAATAAACAGCAAGTGCCCTCAGAGATCAGTAAATCTGAGGGTGGAAGCTGAAAGTGCTTGGACCGGGTGGAACTTTTTCCTTGTAATATCTGAATGTATTAAAGAGATGGAAGCCCCATTTTAGGGTGCTTGGAAACACAGTGCCTATAGCCACACCACTGTGGTGTCCATTCCTGTCAGATCTCGGAAGCTAAGCAGGGTCAGACCTGGTTAGTCCTTGGATGGGAGACCGCCTGGAAATACCCTGTGCTATGGGCTTGGGAGAAGGACTTGGCAACCCACTCCCAAAACACAATCAGCCATTGAAAACCCTATGGGTAACAGAGAAATACCAAGAATTGTGTTTCTCCTGTTGTGCATAGGGTTGCTATGAATCAGACACTGACTTGATGGCACCTAACGGCAACAACAACAAAAGGAATCAGAGGTATAAAGTGGTAATCTAGGAGTGTGAAATGAACACAGGTCTTGGGTCTTGGGTTTGAATCTTGAATCCCTCCAAACCATAATATTTTAATCTTTAAATTGCTGGGGTATAAATACCTGCCTTCTAACCCTACTGTTGTACGGTGAAACCAGTCAATGTAGATAAAAGGACTGTTGCACAGAAACATGAGCAATGATTATTCATTCCATTTCTAGCCTTATATTTCTGGATTTGGGGGAACACATCATTTTACTGATGCATCTGTTCTGATTCAAGATTTTCATCACAAGTCTTTTTCAGTTTAACCTCTTCAAATGACAGTGTCCCTAACTCCCTAGTTTCTATCTTGATAATGACTTCTGCCTTTATATATCTGACCATTATAAACATAATTGTTCTTGTTTGATGATCTCTATTTCTGAAGTGGCTTTATAACATTTACTTGGTATGCTAGGTGTGGGCCACCAAAATTTAATACGAGGTAGGTTAAAATTTTTCAGTCTTCATTGGCAGTTATTGTAAATTGCAAGAAGAAATCCTTGATAAAGTAGGGATTTATCTATTTCTTGTTGTTATTGTTATTGGGTGCCGCTGAGTTGAGTCTGACTCATAATGACTCTCATATGGTTTTCAGTGGCTGCTTCCCCCCCTCCCCCTGCCCAAGATTGCTTTGGGAATGGATGGCCACCTCTTTCTCCAGTTTTTGTGGTGCTAGGGAACAAACCCGGGTCCTCAGAGAGTACAAAGCAGCATTCCACCAACTGAGCTAAACCCCAGGCCATTTATTTCTTAGGTATTTAATAATCTATTTTATATATAAGTTGGTGTTGACTGATTTCGCAAAAAAATATAATTCTCAATTAAGTGACTATCTTGTATTTTATTTGAAAACTGTAATACTGAGAAGGGCTGATCTCTGTACCCAAGAATAACAAAAACTAATACATAGTTTCTATTCAAAGGGAGTTTTTGTGTAAGTTAAGGATGTAAGCATAGACTTAAAGATGGTAACAGTGTAATGCATGGAAAGAAAGTTTTGTAAGTGTATGGTGTGTTAGTTTCCTGCAGAGGACTCAGTCATAAAGCTTAGGGTAGAGGCAGTTTGTTATGAGATGTTGTTGTGGTTGGGTGCTGGCAAGTCAGTGCCTGACTCATAGCAACCCTACATACAACAGGTGAAACAGTATTGTTAGTACTTCTCTGCTAGTCATAGGGTTTTCAATGGCTGATTGTTTTTTGAGGTGTGGGTTGCCATGTCCCTCTCCCATTGTTATGTGATAAAATGATGAAAATGGCCAATAGCAGTGTCAAGAGTTAGCTGAGCTAGACTTGGAAGGGCTAATAGACCTTGATGGAGAGGAGGACAATGCCTTAAAGTGGATGATTAACAAGAGAATAGAGAAGACACTTATTTTCTAGAGATGAAGATACTTTCTGTAATTTACTTAAGACAATAACAGTCATGCTGCAAACTTAGAAAAGCAACAATAATTAAACTTCAGCTCAGAAAGGCAATAGTGTCATTACCAGGAAGATTTCATTGGTGTCCAAGTTTCCTTTCATCTCTAAAATTCAAGCTAGCTGGTGTTAATTTGATTTTGGCATCAGCTTTAGAGAAGGCCCAGGAATGTACCATAGGCAGCCTCTGTGTCCCTTCCTAATGCACTAGCCTGTTTTCATTGAACTCAAGTTGGAGTTTAAGATCAAACATTTTAATAAAGCATAAACTTCAAGCAATCATTACAGTTAGGGTTTTATTTACTCAGTAGCGATTACTAAACATTTAATTTTTATAGGGTGCATCCATTTAGCAAAGTTGGTCTGGATGAAGTGGGTTGTTTATTGTTAGGTGCAGTCAAGTCAGGTCCAACTCATAGTGACCCGTGTGTAATAGAAAACACTTCTCAGCACTGTGCCATGCCCGGCACTGTTGTCAGTGCTTCTCTGCTATTCATAGGGTTTTCTTTTTTTTTTTTTCTTGGAAATTTTTAATATACAACTTAATGTGTTTTATTCTGACATACATTTCATTGTGACATTTCCATATATGCGTTTCATTGTACATTGCAAAGATAACTTCCCCCTTACCCTCTTGTGCACCTCTTCCCCCTTCTTCCATACCCTCACCAAAGGCCTCTCTCCTACATTGCATGTCTTTTTTTGGATTATTTTTCTATATACCCTTGCATCTCAATTATGTTTAAGGTCCAAACATTTTTCTGTAGTGATCTATCTTTTTACATTGTCAGTAGTATTACATGAATAATCTAGCCCATTTGTATTATTACCATTCTTTGGTATTGTTGCTATTATTATAATTATTTCCCAAACTATTAAAGTCGGGGTGTTTACTTTGAGGTTGCCCTGTCTCTCGTTCTTCACTCCTCCTTGTTCCTCCTCCTCCTTCTTTCTTCTCCCATCATCTCTTCCTTTTGCTAGATCCCCCCCTCCTCCTTCTTTCTGGTCCCTAAATTGTCCCTTCTCTGCTAAGTTGACTTTAACATTTTATTATGTTCTGATTTCTATATAGGATTTTTTCCTTCCTTTTAATTTTGATTCAGCTCCCAATATGAGTGAGAACATACCGTATTTCTCTTTTTGGGCTTGTGTTCATTCACTTAAAATAATTTTCTCCAATTCTATCCATTTTGTTGCAAATGACATTCTTTCTTTCTTTCTTTCTTTTTGTTTTGATTGCTGAGTATTTCATGGGGGTTTCAATGGCTGATTGCTTCAAGAGTGGGCTGCCGGGTCATTGTCCCACTTTTTTGTGCTTCTGGGGATTGAACCCAGGGCCTTAGAGCATACAGAGCAAGCGCTCTACCAACTGAACTAAACCCCAGCCTTAGATGAAACATAGACCAGAAAAAAGTTCTAAGTTTCATTTCTTGTGTGAGAATCCAGTATAGAAGCCATGTTAAACTGGGCCTTACATTTTGTGAGTGTGAACTATACCATATTTTTAATGGACCAATGACTTTAGGCATGTTTTTCTAATTAGTTAGAGGAACCAAATAAAATTAATTTGAAAAAATAACCCATAGTATAAAGCAGCCCAAAGTCAAAGGTACAATTACCAGGAATGCTGGCAATGGTCTGTCCAGTTCTCTTTTATTCCATTGATGTGGCTTCGTCTGGCTGTGTGTGAGATTTCTTACATTTTCCCCCAAATTAGCACATGAAGTCAACTTCATATGAAGCTTATTTTACATCTGTGTATCTTATAATTGTGTAAATTTCAGGACTGCAGTAAAGCTATAAATTTTTTTCTGCTTGATGTTTCTAAAAAATCATTTGGAGCCAGGTGTGGTGGCACACGCCTGTAATCCCAGCGGCTTGGGAGGCGGAGGCAGGAGAATCACAAGTTCGAGACCAGAAGCAGTCTGCATAATTTAGCGAGACCCTGTCTCAAAAAAGTAAGAAAACGGGCTGAGGGTGCAGCTCAGCGGTTGAGCCCTTGCAGAGCATGCAAGCGCGAGGCCTTGGGCTCAACCCCCAGTACCGCAAAAGCAAACAAACAAACAAAAATAAAAAAAAATCATTTGGAAAGGAAGGGGAGAGCTAACAGCTGAGATGAGCTCTTGCTCATTTGTCATTGCTGTAGTTTGGTTCTTACATGGTTACCAAAGTCCTGTGAATTGAAGGATTGTTCCCCAGTCTGTGGCACCAGTGGGAGGTGGTGTAACTTTTAGGAGGTGGGGCTTAGTGGGAGGAAGTCAGGCCATTGGAGGGATGCCCTGGAAAGGGATACTGCGACCCCTAGCTCCTTCCTGTCCCTCTCCTCTGCTTCCTAGCTGCCATGAGGTGAGCAGTTTGCCCCACCATGATGTTCTGCCTTGCCGAAGACCCAAAAGCAAAGGAAACAACTGGACTGAAACCTCTGCAACTATGAGCCAAAACAGACCTCCTTTTAATCTGTTAATCTGTTATTTTGTTATAGTAACAGAAAACTAACATCATCATCAAATTACCCCTTTACCCAGTTGTTGCCTAACTATAACAACCAACCGAAAGGTGCAAATACAGGAAAGGGTAACGGAGGGAAGATTTCATTTCATTACATTCCCTACAGTTGTTAACACATGCTGCCAACAGAGATTCAGTCTGTGACGGTAATATCCACAGAACTGTGTCTTTCCTCCTGGTTACCTTCAGATTCAGATAAACTGCTATAAGATTGAGTCTCAGACACTAAAAAGATCAGATTTACTCAATGAGAAAATAAAAACTTGCTTTTCATTTAATACATCTTTCATGAGAAAAGGAACTGTATTATATAGTTGAAATCCATAATAGGTTAGGGCAAGAATCAACCAATCAATTAAGCAACAGTGGTTGAAAACCAAGGCCTGTTCAGATACCTTACCTGTGATCACCAGCTGATACTGGCAAACTTCTGGCCTGGTTCTTTCCCTGAGTTGGTGAATCCAACTCAGCTTAACACTCTAACTCAGACCCGCACTGCCCTCTAACTGTTGACAAAGCCTCTGGAGCTTTTCTTCTGCCAGACACCTTTATTTAAACCATTTTACCTCTGCAAAGAATGTTTCTCTGCTTGCCACTTATCAACGGAAAGATGGCATTTGTCTTTCCAACTTTTCCGTATTTCCCCAGGTTCTTTTCTTAACTTCAATTTTAGTAACTTGTGTTAAGATTTTACCACCCCAGGTTATTTGTGATAGATATGCACACGGCTGGGCTTCTTATCTGCACAAAAAGGGATATCTTCTTAGGCGTGAAAACAAATTCTCTTCTCCCCTGAAGTGCTAAAAAGACCTTGCTTATTCTAAAATATCTTAAAGACATAGAAAAGAGATGGGAAAATGCCCCAGCATATTATCACCACTCAGAGGCAACCATTATCAGTATTTTAATGTATACTGTTTCAATCTTCCTGTTTCTGTATACTTTAGTTTGTAAACTAGTTGTATTTGTATTTTCTCTGAAGTATCCTGTGTGTGAGTGTATGTGTAAGATGGCTGGGAATGCAGGAATGTGCATTTAGGAAAGGCAGAGTATGGGCAGTGAGATTCTGAATCCCATATTTTTGCAAACTTGAGAAAATGATTCAGCTTCTTTATTTTCTTTTTCTTTTTCTTTAGTTTTTTTTCTAGTAATGAGGATAAGTATCTGTAACCCTTAACTGGCATGGTCAGTGTAATTGACGGATATCTGCCTTGGATGATCCTCAAACAGAAATCCTTTTATTATTTAAGATATTTGTTTTTAAGGTTTGATTATGTTGTTATATGAATTTTATTTTGAGGTACTGGGGGTTGAACCCAGGGCCTTGTGCTTACATGCTTTGCAAGTGATATACCACTGAGCTGCCCCCCCCCCCTTTTTTTTTAACTTTTTCAGACAGGGTCTTGCTAAATTACACACACTGTCTCTGGTCTCTAACTTTTGATTCTCCTGCCCCTGCCTCTTGAGTCACTGGGATTAGAGGTGTGTGCCAGTGCGCCCGGCTTGTTGTTATATGAATTACAGCACCTTTCAAAAGTTACTAATATATTTACTCATGTAACAATAATTATTAAAACGTAAGAAGTCTTTCTTAAAGCACTTGCAAAATTCTAATCTGTTTTCCTAGGTTTCAAAAACTACAATGAAGTCAAATTAAAACTAGCATAACCAAAAAATCCTCTTCTCATTTTATAATGTAGAGATCATAGAAATTATAAAATCAACAATTTTCATGAGATCAATCACAAAATATGAAAGATGACTCCATCGGTAATTGGTATCATGGGGTCATATGTGACCCTATTGGGCACTTACCTGGGCTTAGGTAGGTTCTACCTCACCCCATCTTTGGCACCTTCCCCACGTCTGGACATACTGAGATCACACAGAGCAGCATGTTTGTGTGACAATTAGGAATTGAAAAAAAGAACAAAATTTGATTGATGGATTTTATTTGGACCCCTTGATACCAGTTAAGGGCTTAAATATGTTTCTTATCTATGGAATAAATATAATAATCATATGCACTTCACAGAGCTATTGGGAAACCAAATGGTACAATGTATGTCAAGCATTCACATATTATAAGTATGTGAAATACAGTGTTGTTATTGTTAGATGCCGTAGAGCCTGGTCCGACTCATAGCGACCCTCATAGGGTTTTTCAATAGCCGATTGTTTCTGGATTGTTTCAGGAGTGGACTGCCACATCCTTCTCTCATTTTTGTGGTCCTGGTGTTCAAACTGAGGGCCTCAGAGAGCATAGAGAAACATTCTACCAACTGAGCTAAACTCTAGCCCTGGAATATAGTTATTGTTGTTTGGTACTGTTGAGTCAGTGTCCAACTCATAGAGACCCTGTGTTCAACAGGTGAAACAGAATTGTTAGTGCTTCTCTGCTATTCATAGGGTTTTCAGTGGTTGATTGTTTTTTGGGAGTAGATTGCCAGGTCCTTCTCCCAAGCCTACAGCACCTGGTGTTTCCAGGTGGTCTCCTATCCAAGGATCATTTGTTGCAATGGTGCGGCTACAGGCCTGAAATATAGTAGTCCTCAATAAATGTTTACTATTCTGTTTCTCCTATATTTATAAACTAGGAGCATAATTTTACATGATAGCACATGATTTTATCTTTGGTATATACTGTAGTTGGTTATCTACTCGATGTTTAGATGTTTAGGTTGTTTATAGTTTTTTTTTAACCCATATAAGTAATATTTGTGGGAAAATTTTTGGAGTTTAGCTTATTTTATGAATTATCTCAGTTCAGGTAATTCAGAAAAGTGAAATGTGTGGGTCAAGCAAGATGAACATTTCAATTTCTTCCCAGGTAGAGTATAAGTATGTATCTGTTGACAAGGTATGACTAGCACTCTTTCATTGTACCTTACCAGCTGATACTGTGTGGACATATGCACATATTTTTAATATTATTAATAGCTTGGTATCTCACTCTTAGGTTGTAAAAGAGGTTACACAGTTGTGGCGATCTGGATAATTTTGAAGGAACTTGAACTCATCTGAGATTTAGTTGAGTACTGTGGAGTCAAGGAGAATCTAAAGTGATTGACCCGAACACCAATGGGTCTGGAGTAATCTATATAGGCTTAGCCAAAGTGGAAGCTGTCTGGATACACAAGAAAAAAGTTGTTAATTTCAGGGATGTTGTCCGGCAACTTCAGGGATGTTGTTACTCTCTTTCATCCTGTTTACCATATTCTCTGTCTCATATACCCTTCTTTGTTATGTATTTGGTTAGTATGCTAATATATATGATGCACATGGACCATGTGTTTATCCAAAGACAAGCCCTAAAGGGACCATATCTCCCAATATTTATACTCTTTTCTATCTTCTCTCTCTGTAAATCACTGAATATGGTGGGAGTGATGCTTCACAGGATGCCGCCTTCTGCTAAGTACCAGGGAACCCAGAGCTTCTACCTCTTGGGGAAAATCAGCCGCCTCTCTGAAAAGCCCATGCTCTGAGTGATTCTAAACTTGTCTTGTAAGAAGATCATGTGGAAGAAGACATTCAGCTTCTAGTTCTCTCTTTGTCTTCCAGTTATCTCTTTTCAACTTTTCTTGCTGACCCCCCCACCCCCAACCATGCCCCAAATGTTAGTGTAGAAGCCATGTTGGGCATTGCAGTCCAGGAAGCTCTACAGATACCTGCAGCTCCAGCCACTATCAAACCATGATTGTGTGAAACACAAATAATAATAAATCACTCTTTTAAACTACTAAGTTTTAGAGTGGGTTGTCACGTGGTAATAGAATACCACTATGATGAATTAATACAGAGGAAACACAAGCTCTTTGTTTTGAAATTTTCTTATTTGAAAATTAGCAGAAAGTAAACCTTGGAATTATCAGTGATAGCTTTTGTCAAAATAGAAATGTTGTTATTAGGTGCTGTCAAGTCGTGTCTGACTCATAGCAACCCTCATAGGGTTTTCAGTGGCTGTTTCGGGATTGCCTTGGGAGTGGGTTGCCACATCCTTCTCCCATTTTGTGGTGCTGGGAATCGAACTCGGGACCTCAGAGACTGCAGCACAGTGCTCTACCAACTGAGCTAAATCCCAGCCGCAAAATAGAAATATAGAAGACATTATTCCAAATTAATTGATGATGAGAGTGGAGAAGGGTGAGGGAATTAAGAAAAGAGCTGCATGGGGTTTCACATTGGATTTGTGGTAATGAGAATTGGAGGAAGCATGGCAGGGCTGGCTGGGGTTTGGCTCAGTTGGTAGAGCACTGTTCTGCATTCGCTGAGGCCCCGAGTTCGATCTCCAGTACCACAAAAACAGAAGAAGGACCTGGCAGCCCATTCCCAAAACAATCCTGAAACTTTCAGCCATTGAAAACCCTATGAATAGCTGAGAAACACTGACATAATGCTGGGCATGGCACAGTGTCAGAGAGTGTTTCATTTTTTGGGGGGGGGGATTTTTAATGAACAACTTAATGGGCTTCATTCTGACATGCATTTCATTGTGACATTTCCATATATCCATTTGATTGTACATTGCTCACATAACTTCCCCCTTACCCTCTCATGCCCCCTCTCCCCGAGTGTTTCATTCTATTGTGCATCAAGTGGCTATGAGTTGGACCCGACTTGATGGCACCTAACCACCACTACAACAATAATGGCAGGACAGTCAGTGAGAACCAGGTGAGTAGATTATGCAAGTCTAGAGTTGAAGTGACTTGGGAATTTATGGGGTCTAAGAGATAAGATGTTTTTACAAGGAACAAATTAATAGCAAAAGACATTTTTGCTCTAAATTGTGCCTCTCTATATAGATTGATAGATTTTTGCTTTTGAGTCATATAAAGCATCAGAAGAAGGAATGGTTTTCACATTATCAACTTCAGATTTGTATAGCTAATAACATAGCTTTTTAGTCCCAATGGACTAATAAAAACCCATTACTTTCTAGAAACAATAACCTCTAGTGGCTTATATTATAGTAGGATAACTATGGTTGCTGTAAATTTTATGTATATTTCCAAATAGCTAGTGGAGGGGATTCTGAATGTTCATGACACAAAAAGCTGATAAATGTGTGAGGCAATAGATATGCCATTTATCATGAGCTCATTATTGTACATTGCATGGATGTACTGAAATATACTATACCCCAGTAATATGTACAATTGTTACATGTCAATTAACCCCCCCCCCCCGAAATAAAATATTTACAAAGTATCTTTGTTAGTTTTTGGGTGGGTACTAACTTCAAATTTTGTTTTATTATTTATTTTGCCTGATTTCTACTTTGTAAATGCAATAAATGTAATTTATAGTTAAGGTGATAATGTTTGGGGTGCATAGAATGTGGCAGAAGTTAATTGATTTAAAATGTGAAAAACTACAAGAGCTTTCATTTTATTTGGTATCTTAGTTACCCTTTATCTTTTTTTTTTTTTTTTTTTTTTTTTTTTTTTTTTTTTTTTTTTTTTTTTTTTTTTTTTTTTTTGCGGTACTGGGGGTTGAACCCAAGGTCTTGCGCTTGCATGCTTTGCAAGTGCTGGACCACTGAGCTGCACCCTCAGCCCATTTTTTTTTAACTTTTTTTGAGACAGGGTCTCGCTGAATTATGCAGACTACCTCTGGTCTCGAACTTGTGATCCTCCTGCCTCCACCTCCCAAGCCGCTGGGATTATAGGCATGCGCCACCGCGCCTGGCATTACCCTTTATCTTTATGTTTCCCAAATCGTATTGATTTTATGAGTGTCTCTGACGAGGGTGGAATAAGAAGTTCGTGGAGAGGAAATTATCTTGATGTGCAACTAATAAAATCTTCTCTAGGCCAATGTTAGGAACAATTGAGGGGCCAGATCCAGCTCCCTTCAGTGTTCCTTTGAAGGACACAATCCCAATATAAGAATTAGTGTTGAGAAAGCTTTACTCTTGACATTGGACATATTTCCACTTTCTTGCCACTTCTAATTTGCAATCAAAGTCATCTCTTGCCCTAGTGCAGGCTTTTTATTTATTTATTTTTTAAAAGAGTTTTTGTTAAGATTTTTGTCACATGGACTTAATTGTCTAATTGCATCACAGATCTGGTAACTGCTTCAGAGGAACCATTCGGATCTATTGGGTACCGAAGATAGTCTTTAAAGAACATCTAATTACATAATTACAATGCTTCATAGGCCAGAATAACAGGTAGCAGGAATATCTTTGGAATGGTAAGAGAAGGCTTGAAGCTTTTGGGGTATATAATATTAATTATGAAAATAACCCTCATCATCAAGTCATTATGTAACAGCACATAGTAGCCAAGGAGGTATTAATGCCAAATATAAGAGATATTGTATGCATTTTCTTTTGTGCTACAAATGACTTTCTTTAGTTAACAAATATGTGGAAGTAAGTAGGAATATCTTTATTACGGGAGACAGAAAAAAATGTTATTTTAGATATAGAATGTCTGATGTTTGGAAGAAAAATGAAAAACAACTATAAAATATATCAAGTTAATTAGAATAGCATATATATGTCTACACTACAAGTAGCAGTTCCTATTTCAAAGACAAGCAATTCATAATATTATATCCACATATTTTAATCTGGCAAACAATGTTTTCAGAGTAATAATGAAAAAAATTCAAGAGTGAAAGTGAAACATGCTAGAACCTTGCAATACCCTGACTGATTATCTGTATGCTGAGATGTAGAGGTTCTGTGGAAATCTGGGCAGTGCATTTGAAGGAAGAGCAAATTTGGATCCAGGGCTATGCTCAAATATTTTGGTTTTGATGACATTCTTTAATATCTATTGAGAAATACATAAGTAAACACTAAAATTTAGGGCATATTTTATAGAACTCATAAATATCTGTCTTGGTTTCATGACCAAGAGGCTTTTTTGTTGCATGTTTTAAAGGATATGATTTATAAAAAAGCCCAGAATCTGTAAAAGTATTACATGGTGAGTATTAGCCACTAAAACCTTTCATACCAAAGTTCATGTCTGTTGACAAACCATGAACCACCAAACAAAAACAGGCTATCATGGCGACAGAGCCTGATACATAGTCAGTCTACTTTTTCTTTGCTTTCTATTATTTTCATTGGTGTGAAAACTTATGTATGTGGGCAAAATCCTGGAAGTGTCTGCCCTGGGCTTAGGCTCATATTCTCTGGGATCACTGATATGTAGAAAAATAATTGGCATCTGTAAATGAGTATTTCAAATGTTTCACAGATGAAGAGCCAGTCCTTTTGGGAATTTTCTTCAAGGCAATTTCCTAACAAAATTATACAAGTTGTAGTCATGGCAAATATTTAAACAATGCATATAAACAATGAACTTTTTATTTACCTATGGACAGATATGGTAATGCAGTTAAAATGTTTACATGTTTGTATTGTATCTTAAAGGGTCAAATTTTGCTGGAGATGGGTAAACTCCTTATCTTCATACATCTTTTCTTCTAAAACAAAATTCCAATGACATTCAAAATCCACAATGTGAGAATGAGTTCTGCACTTGGGAATGTACATATTCATAATCCACCTATCTCAGAAAATAGGCTTTCTTGTTTTTTGAGGTCTGAAAATATTTTCTCAATTAGCTACCTATCACTGCATTCTTCAAAATAGACGTGAGATACTAACTATAGATGTTACCCCACATTGCTGTTGTTAGGTGCCATTGAGTCAGTGTCTAATTCATCACCACTGTATGTACAACAGGTGAAACACTTATCAGTGCTTCTCTGCTATTTATAGGGTTTTCAGTTGCTGGCTGCTTTTTCAGAGTGGGTTGCCAGGTTCTTCTCCCAAACCTACAGGACCTGGTGTTCCCAGTCGATCTCCTATCCATGTACTAACCAGGCCTGACCCTGCTTAGCTTCCAAGATCTGACTGGATCAGATGCCACAGTGCTATAGCTGCAGACTACCCCACATTGTGATATAATAATTCACCCCTCTCCTTCATCAGTTTCAACAGATAAGCATAAAAACAACCACAAGTACAGGAAACTACCCTCTATACTTGGCAATCATTCTTTTTCAAGGTGCAAGGTTAAGAGACTTCTCAGTATGGTCATGAAGGAGTAACAGGGATCAGATTTTACCTTAACCAATTAGGAATCTAGACCAATTTTACCTTAACCAATTAGGAATCCAGACAAAATATGTAAAGCAATAATCCTCAGGCATTATATGACAGGTATTATATGATTGTTACCCTTGATTATAAGGTGAACTTGTTGATGTCCCAGTTTACCATCTAGAGGCTCTGTCCCCTCTACTATGCAGAGAGGGAGCAAATTCAAGCCAAGGCATCTCAGAAGAAATGGTTTGCGTTCAGGGAGGCCTTCATGGAACAAATGGAGCTCCATAAAAACAGAGTTTAGAAGATCTGCAGAGGGGTCCCCTAGATTCCTAGGGAGAGTAATGATCTGCTCACAAATAAGGATTTACTATCCTGGAGAAAGAACAACTGGAAAAGAGATTTAGCTTTGGTTGAGTGTGTGTGTGTGTGTGGGGGTAGGGATGAGAGTGGGTGAAGTCACCAATTTATGTCAGCTCAAATCTTACTATTACATGCTATTAAAATACAAGCTTCTTGACTTCTGAGTTGTTGTTGTTAGTTGCTTGCATATAATAGCCCAATAAATGTTTGTTGCCTGAATGAAAAATTAATGAGACTGCATTTTCATCTCACCTAACTGTGCAGCTGAGAAGAGAACACACTGTTTCCCACTTTCCTTTGTAGATCCATCTTTTTGTCTACCTCATATTTGAAGTCGTTCTTTGGATGGGAAAGTCATGATGTGAACCAGTATTCTGTTTTATGCAATATCTCTCACATACATAGTTGCAGTTCTTTAAATACAAACTATGATTATAAGGTTGATGAGTCTTGTTAAATATGGCTCCTAGTTTCTTAATCTCTTTTGTATGAACTGACCTTGAGTTCATTGTCTGTAGCACAGGAAAACATTTGTGGTAATATTTAGTCTTTTGTCCTGGGTGTTCTTTTTCGTCTTCGTTCAATTTCGATTTTCCTGCTTCCATGTATTTAAATCTCTTAATCTATTGGTCAAATTCATGATATACAGAAATAAGTGAACTGACTTCTGTTATTCCCTCGTCCAAGATTTTCACGATTACTTTATTGCTTTTTAATGAGTATATCTCAGATTGTAAATCAGATTAAATTGGATTATGAAAACCATGAAGTTCATTTTGTACGTGGTGATGCACGTTGGGGCCACTGTCTTACCTAGTTCAGTGGCAGAATGGTTCTTGGGAATTTCTTTCTGGAGAGATGACTGCCAGTATATCCAAGCTTACTGTGGAGTGGTGAGGAAGCTGGTGTTTCTAGGGTATCGCTCTGGCCCTGGCCAATGGCCTTTCTCTGCACTTGACAGTCGTGCCTCCCTTGATGAACTAAATCAGCAGCCTCTCTGTTGGGCTGTGCAGCCCTCTCTGCCAGGCCACTAGGGTTTGCTTCCCATTGCTTTGTAAAGTGTGTTTACTGCTTTGCACATCTTACCAAGCAGTCCACGTTACCTCCTCGGCGCTGAATGTGGTGCTAGTACATAAAGTACAGTCATTGACTACATGGGATTTGTTCAGAATAATGGTTTCTCCAAGGTACTCTTGGCTATAGGAAGGTGCCATCGTCTGCTTTCTATTTTTTTTTCCTTTTGTGTTACATCTAAGCATAGTTGAGTCCCAGATTGTAGCCAGTTATTTCTCTAAATTATTATGTCTACTTTGTACATGGTTTTGCATATATTCATATTCTTAAGGGCTTATCCTATGGGAGAAGGACGTGGCAGCACACTCCCAAAACAGTCTTAAAATAATCAGCCATTGAAAACTCTGTGAAGAGCAGAGAAGCGCTGACATATTGCCAGGGAAGACAGTGCTGGGGAGTGTTTTGTTCTGTTGTATACAGGGTTGCTATGAGTTGGACCTGACTTGATGGCACCTGGCACCAACAACAAGGAGCTTATCCATTCACAATAGTTCAAAATGGATTTTTTATTTGGAAGAAGTATACTTGGAGGATGCCTTTCATATATAGCAGTGCTCAGAGGTGTCATCTTGGACAGGCTAGCCAATCTCTGTGGACCTCATTTATTCACCTGTAACAGAAGAGAGGCTTGAATCATCTATAAGATGCTTTCAAAAGAAAACATTCTTTAACTGCATAATTGAGAAAAGTTTTAGATAAAAGCTTTGCATTTCCTTGTCCTCCCCTTCCCACCCTCTGCAAAGGCACCCCGATCATTTCTCCTTTTATTTGGGCCTGATTGTCTGTTCTTGTTTATAGCTGCTACTAATTTGCTCATTTGCTTGCTGGAAAATAGCTAATTAAAACCCACTTCAGCTAACAAGCTGACTGGGACCATGCAAATGTCACTCTCTGCTGTCTGCTGTTTCCGTTGATACTTTACACTATTTGTGTTGTTTTTCCTCTCTCTTTTATAATGAACACGAGGGTAGATGTAGCGCCCTATTCACAGGTGCGCCCTGGTACACCAGCCACCATCCCAAAGTGCTGTGGTTTTACCGCACTTCAGCACTTGGAGTGTTATTACCCCTGACACTTAATGGTTTCAGCCTGCTTTGCTTGTTAGCACTAGATTTCTGAACAGCTTCATCCATCTTTTTGTTTTTACAGTGACTAGCCACATTAAGTATATGTGTCTGAGCTATTAGTCCCGTCTGTTCATTGCATGCATTTCATTTGGTATAGAGTTCTTTTTTTGCTCTCTAAAATTAGTATGTATTGTCATCCATATACTTCAACACATCGACTTTTGTTATAATTATTCTGTCATCATTGTGCTTCCACACATTTGCTAATTTATTGTAGCTAAATTAGACCTAATATTAGCAATTTTGCAGCTGTTCCTTCAGAACATACATGGCCATACATTTGTATGCTATTTGGTAATTATATTTCACAGCCAAAAAGAGAAAGAGAAAGAGAAAGAGAGAGCACGGTTTTTGAAAAGGAGAGAATAGGAAGATGGGAGAAAAGATTACCTTAAAGCAATCTCACCTGAAAGGGAGAAACAGAATGAGAAAATGAAGAGAAAAATGCCTTATGGTAAAGATGTAAGGGTAGGTTCCAGAGTCAATGAGCAGCAGTGAGTGTCGATGTGGAGCTGTGTGATTCAAAGTGCATGTGTGGCAGATCTGACACTTGCGAAGAAGCAAGCATTATCTGGGCAGGGATCGTCTCTCCTATGTGCTGCTTTCTGTGACTCTGCTACCTGCTGGAATAGCTAAGCACTGAAACCCATGAGGAAATGATGAGGAGGGTTTTCATGTGAACTGCAGAGAAAAGGAGAGCCCAGCCTGTGTAGTGACTTCTGTGAAAACACAGTACCTGGTGTAGTGCGTTGCAAGGCTGAAATGATTTGAGTTAAAAATATGCATGAATGAGAGAATGTGAGGATGAGGAAGTAAGAATTATTGGGAAATTTTATTCTGTTTAGAATAATACAGCTTCCTGCTCTGTTTACATATGAAGGTGACACTTGAAGGAATGTGAAAAGGGACCTGCAGTACGAGTTCAGAGTGGGTGCACATGTGTGAATGCATGTGTTTTGTATTTTAATTGGGTTATGAGAGTTCAATGTGATGTCTGTATATAAAATTATGCAGCTCCAGTTTTGGTATAAGGTACAACACAGATGTGATCCACAGCACACTCACTTAGGACACAAGCTACTTGACGTGAGAGCTTAGAAATTCTGTGAAGCAGCCTGGATGCTACTGACTATATTGAGTTAGTAATTCATTCAATGGGACCCTCAAGGTTGGCCTAAAAAATTCATCCAAGTTCTCAGGGTACAAAGATAACTTATTGGGGTAATATAGCTCAATAAATATTCATTATTAAGGAAAATATTCTGTTCTAATGGTCTAAAGCATCATGTATAGTGATTTAAAACAAAGTGAAACAAAACTAATAATGGTATTGATGATTTGACCTTGAGAATGACTCCTAGGAGTTTCCATAGGAGTAATATCCTTCTCCCTAGTCTGTCTTGGTCTGGAACCTCAGCTGAAATCTGTCCAACATGGATGGCCCTGTTAGCATTTGAAATACCCGTGGCATAGCTTTCAACATCACAGCAACATGCAAGCCCCCACAGTCCAACAAGCTGACAGACACGTCAGGGAATTTAGGATTAGTCAAAAGCTAAAAGAAAAATCATTCAGGAAACTCTTTGGTCTTCTGGTTTTAAGATATCTTCCACATGTCTTAGGTTACAAGGTAAAGCTACCTTCACCCTAATATGTTGTTACCATATACAGTACTTCTCAAAGTTTTCTGCTGAAATAATCTCAAAGATGGTAAAGAGAAAAGTACAAAGAATGGGGTAATAGGTTGTAGTCAGTTACCAGCTGTTGCAGAGAGAAAATATAAGTTTGTAGTATAATATTTTATTTTAACAATTAATGTGAATTTTCCCTTCTGTTTAACGATCCATCCATGGTTCTTATTTTAAATGTTATTTTTTTCCTGAAAATCATTGAATATAGTAAGAAGTCCCATATTTTAATATTCTAATGATTAAGTAATGAACTTCTGGAAGAAAACCAGCTGAATAAGCACACTGATGTCTACTGGGGAAGAACTACATCAATTTGTTATTGGGTTTTGAAAGGAAGTCATGGGAAAAACTAAGAAATGTGGATTTGGTATTTTCTTAAATGTAGTCGTGATTGCTTGAGGAAGAGACACTATGAGAGCTAGTGACTCACTTAGGCGTCAGACTGCTGTCTGCAATGGAGATAGTTTTCTACTGGTCTGCGAGATTTGATTATAAATGCATTTTCCTCCCTACTATTTCAAGCCTTTCTGTTGCTTAGCAAAATAAATCCACTAGCTTCCTTATTCTGATTGGTGGATCTTGTAAGTAAAGAAGCTCCGGAAAATTCTCCTCTTTGGACATAGCCAGCTTGGGAAGATGAAGCAGCAAGCACCAGACACTGTTTCTGATGGAAAAGAGCAAGGGGAGGGAACCTGTAAAATTGGAGCTACAGCTGGGTTAGCCTAATGCCAGGGAACCTCCTCCTTTCTCAGATAGTGTCCTTACAGTAAGCTCAGACCACTCAGTTGTTCCCAGCATAAGCTTTGGAGGGGCAGATCTCCTGCAAGAACCATATGGTCTATGAGGTCCTCCTGTCTTGGGACCTGAGTGAGGGACTTAGTATGGAGGGGAAGTGCACAGAGAGTTGCCCTCACTTTCTTCTTTGTCCATAGTTTCAACAAGCGACTTCCCTTCTGTTTATAAGAATGTCCGCAGCCAAGAAGGCTGTTGGATTGCTCCATGTGCAGACTGATCCCTATGTATCTGTCACCGTGTTGTGCTGTAGGGGGCTGTAGCCATGATGCTGAAAGCTATGACATGGGTTTTTCAGATACCAGCAGGGTCACTAATGGTGGACAGGTTTCAGCTGAGCTTCCAGACTAAGAGAGATGAGGGAGAAGGACCCTCCGACCCACTCCCAAAACAAATTGAAAACCCTATGAATAGCAGAAAAGCACTGTCAAACATCGTGCAGGAAAATGAGCCCTCCCAGGCTGGAAGGCACTCAAATGAGGACTGGGAAAGAGGTACCTCCTTAAAGAAGAGTTGACTTTAATGATGCGAATGGAGTAAAACCCTTGAACCTCTTTTCGCTGATGTGGCATGACTCAAAATGAGAAGAAACAGTGGTTGCAACAATGGGCTGAAACAAAAAGATTGTGTTCCTGGCACAGTGCTGGGTAGTGCTTTGTTGTGCTGGATTTAGGGTCACTGCGAGTTGGACCTGATTTGATGGCACCTAACAAAAACATTAGTATTGCATCTGGACCTGTCTGCCCCTTTCTTTCCAATAGTCTTTGTTTTATGAAATTAGGTGCATTATTGTTCAGTGCGTATGTATTTGCCATTGTTATATCTTCTTGGATTGTTCCTTTTAATAGTGTGTAATGACATTCTTTATCTCTTTTGACTAAGACTTAAAATCTACTTTGTCAGATATCATTATTGCAACTCTTTTTTTTTCCTTTTGGCTTCCCCTGCTTGGTATATCTTTTTCTATCCTTTCATTTTCAATCTATGGGTATCTTTGCCAGTGGAATGTATTTCTTGGAGATACCAGATAGTTGGGTTGTGTATTTTAGATTGAATTAGCTAGTCTGTATCTTTTAACTATGGCACTAAAACCATTGACTTTGAGGGTTATCCCTGAGAGGAATTTGGTGTTTCCTGGGATTTTATTGGTTGTTTTTCCTATTTGGTTTGTGTATTGAGTGTTCTTTTTTTTTTCTGTCCTATTTATATTAGGGTTTTGTTAGTTTACTATTTCTCTCATGGGATTTATTCTTATTATTTCAAAATTAAAATTATAAGAATTGAAAAAGTTCTTGTTTCTGTCATTAAATGACATTATTTATAAATAATGACTAGTAGTGATGAGCCCATTTAACATCACAGTTGGGGCCTTTTAATAATATAATTTGCTTTTGAAAGAAATCAAGGCTCCATAGTGATATACTTGATTCTAGGTTTGGGTCAGAAAGTCTGCTAAATGAGCCTGAGATGTTTTATCATTCTAGAAAGCAAGGATAGCAAAAGAGTTGGTGAATTTAGTCAGAAGACTTTCGAGTCAACTTGAAATGGGTCTTCCTAGCCATGGATGGGACAAATTCAAACTTCTATAGAGACAAAAACTTTTATGAGTGGAAACATATAAATTACATTTCAATGAACTCATATAAAAGTTGAAGGAAAAAAATGGAATAGTCACCTTTGGAGGATGCTAGGGTATTTATTCATAATTTGAAAAACAAATACATAAGGAAGAAAACACCCACATGTTTATCATGCAATGTTTATACAACTGAATCTCAGATTAATCAGTAGTTGATAAAGTTTCTTTTTATTAAAGTATTGCAACTAATAAATGAAAAAGGATATTAGGATTAGAATATCATCATGGACTAGCAGATCTTGTCAATAATTTTCAACAGTTGCTAATATGACAAAAAAAGACAATCATTTGTTTCTCTTGATAGAAACACACAGCACCCTCTATGAACAACTGTTGGAAATTTTAATCCTCTATCTAGACCAAACCTCCATCATTTTAGAGGAAAGTAACATATTTAAATGATAAGATTAAGACAAAATGAAAACTATTAGAAATTCTACCAACGCAAACAACCAAGTTTTTGCAATAAAAAATTATAAAAGAAAATTCATTTAGGTGGAACATCTACAAGCAATAGTCTTAAGACACATATCAACTTATTGTAACCTGTGGATTTCTTTTGGGTCCTAATTTAGCATATTGTTTTTAACACTGAGAGTTAAGAAAATGTGAACACAAATGGAATAGTTGATGGTATTAGTTATATAGGATAGTATATATTTTATAGAATCTATTTTGGATTTTAGATACATAGTATAGTAAATATGGTTAGATTTAAAGATAGGTAACTAGCCTGTGGTGATGAATACTGAAATTTTTATATAATAATTATAATAATATATTTTAATAGACTGAAGGGGCTTTATTTTGAAATAATAGAAATGATGGTAAGTAGGTGGTGGTATAGATGAGAAAAAGTTAGCTTTGTATTGCTGATGCTTAGAAATGCATACATGGAATCCAAAACACTCTTCTCTCTAATTGTGGATATGTGTGTGACTTTAGAAATAAAAAGTTAAAAAAACCAGGCTTTTGTTGAGAGAGAGCTGTTGAACTAATGGCATGACAACAGCCTTAAGCTCCATATGCCAGTAATTCTCATGTTCTTCTTTGTAAAATTCTGGCACAAAGCAAATAAGCCAGAAGCTGGAGATGGACAGCCTATTTGCTCTGTACATTCAACAAAGTCAACAAACTCACTTCCAAATACTTTGTGATAAGGAAAAACAAGATGTGTTTTTCTAGCACTCTCCCCCACACACCACATTTTTTATGGGGGGAGGCTAATTTTGGTTTGTTTCCACAGGACTCATCAAAATGTTTATGGGACTCATCAAAATGTTTATGGGTAAAATCTATTCACTAGAAAAATTTTCTTAGTTTTTTTGTTTGTTTGTTTGTTTTTTACTTTAAAAGTACTTTAAAACCTCATAGTCTCACTTGTGAATTAGCAGTGACATTGGGAATTTTCAATATGAAACTCTTTTACTTTTTTTTTTCCCCTCGGTACTGGGGGTTGAACCTAGGGTTTCTTGCTTGCTTTGAAATTCAAATTCCCCAACACATTTTTTACCTTTTGAGACAAAATCTCACTAATATTTTTATTTTATTTTTTGTCATTAGCTATTTTACTATACATTAAAAACTGGAAAAAGTTAATTGTCTATCTATTCATGACCTGTTGTTGTTAGGTACTGTCCGGTCCAACTCACAGCGACCCTGTGTACAACAGAATGAAACACTCCCCAGCACTGTGGCATGCCCGACACTGCGTCAGTGCTTCTCTGCTATTCATAGTGTTTTCAGATTATTTCGGGAGTGGGCTGCCAGGTCCTTCTGTTTTTGTAGTGCTGGAGATCGAACCCAGGGCCTCAGAGGGTGCAAGCAATCACTCTACCAACTGAACCAACTCGCAGCCCCAGGGGCCTGCTGTCTTGTACTTTTTTCTGTTTTTTTTTTTTTTTTTTTTTTTTTTTTTTTTTTTTTTTTTTTTTTTTTTTTTTTTTTTTTGATAATTTTAATGTACCACTTAATCTCATTATGACATTTCCATATGTGCATTTCACTGTACATTGCTTATATTCACTTCCCCGTATCCTCTCATGACCTCCCTGCCCCATCTCCTGCCTCCTCACCTATAGTCTCCCTTCTGCTTGCGTGTCTTTTCTGTGAGTCTATCTATATATGTACATCCCAGTTTTGCCATAAGGGCAACACGTATGATATTTTCTGTCTCTTCTCCCACTCTTTCTTCTTGTCCCCTCCACTTTTCCTCTAGTCCATTATCTTTCTCTATTTAGCCCCCTTCTACCTTCATGATGTACATATTTTAATGATGAATATATATTGAAGTCTAACATCCACATACGTGAGAAAACACGCAATGTTTATCTTTCTGGGTCTGGCTCATTTCACTTAAAATGATGATCTGTGGTTCCATCCATTTTCCAGGAAATGTCATAATTTTGTGCTTCTTTATGGATGAATAAAATTCCATGGTGTATATATACCACAGTTTCCTTATTCACTCATCTGTTGATGGACACCTAAGTTGATTCCATATCTTGACTATTGGGGATAATAAACATGGATAAGCAGATATTTCTATGGCTTGTAGACTTATATTCCTTCAGATATATACTCAGGAATGGGATAGCCAGGTCGTGTGGTAGTTCTAGTTTTAGTTTTTTTAGGAATCTCTGTACTGATTTTCACAGTGACCGCATCAAACAGCATTGTCATTTGTGTATCTGTAAGAAGAGGATGTCACTTCCCATTTTATTTGAGGGTCTTAGTGAGCTACTTTCTGTTGAGATCACAGTCTCCATTTTCACTCCCAGAGAGGAATATAAACCACTACAACAGGTACAAAGTGCAACCAAACCAGATATAGAAAAACACTTAAAATCACTGAATGCCACTGACAGTACCACCAATGCGTATAGAGCAGAGAATGGTAATAATAATACTGAGTTATCTATGAGGTTACAAAATACTTAGGGTCAAGTTACAAGTACTATTTGCCTGAAGTAGTAATGGGGGTAGAGAAGAGGGAAACAGGAGCCTGACTCAAGGGTGAAGAAAAAGAAAAAAGAAGATCTAGAAAGGAAATGAGTGTTAGGAAGCGGAAGGGAAAGGAGCTAAAGATAAAGAAAAAAGGTTGCATGGTAAGGAAAAAATATATAAACAGAATTAGATAAACATAAATAAGTAGTAAGCCTTAAAAGATGCAAAGTACACTAAAGAGAAAAACAGACATATACAAAAAGGCAGGATGGTTTATAAAAGGTAGAAAAATTTTAAAAAAATAGATAAAAATTGCATTAGAAAACAGGGGAGTGAAGAAATAAAAATTAACAATGGAAAGAGGGAAAACATTAAAAAATAAGAAAAAAAAAAAAAAAAAGGAAGAGGGCCAATACCAACTTGCTCCCCTGAAACTTCAGCATCTCTGCTTGCTGAGGGAAGAGGATCTTGAGACAGCCAGTGATCCCATCTCCAATTATTTGGGGATACTTCATTGTGGCACAGTTATTACCCTAGCTTAGCAGGTAGAAGAAGAAAAAAAAAAAAGAGAGAAAAAAAGGAAGACAAAGAAAAAGTACTGGAGGAGCTTCTTTCTGTGTCCACACCATTCCCACCATGATGGACTGAAACCTTCAGAAATATGGGACAAAATAACTCATTCCTCCTGTTGTTCTTCTCAGGTATTTGTCAAAGGGACTGAAAACTTGCTTAAATATTCATCTCCATCCCCTTTGATATCAGTTATTAACTTTTAAGTGGATTGCCTATGGGCAATATGCAGTTGGATCTTGATTTTTAAAATTCAATCAGAATGTTTCACTTTTAGTTGAGATGTGTGACCATTGCCTTTTAACATAATGATTAATATGATTGGATTTAAATTAGTTATCATGTTTGCCTTTAAAAAAATTTCAGCTGCTTTTATAAAATGTCCTTTTCTTTTCCCTTTCTTTGGATTCATTAAATATTTTAAAATTCCAATTGTTTCTACTGTTGGAAGATTAGTTACATCTATTTGGGGCAGTGGAAGATTGCTCTGTGACTCATGATATGCATCTTTAACTTTGCCACAATCTTTCTTAAAATAATATTAAGTGGCTTCAAAGTATAAGAATTTTATAATTGTGTATTTCTAATTCATACTTTTTATTCTTTGTGTTATTTTTGTCATATATTTTAGTTTTACATGCATTATTAACTGCATACTACATTATTACTATTTTTTCTTTTGATGATCAAGTACCTTTCAAAAGCATTAAAAGAAAAAGTCTCATATTTATCCCCATTTTAAGCATTTATATCTCTCTTCAGTTAGTCATGTAAGTCTAAATTTCCATCTGAAATCAAATTTGTTCTGCCCGAGCAACTTTCTTTAGTGTTTCATTGTGCATATGGGTTGGAAATGAATTATCTCATATTTTAATTATCTCAAAAGGCTGTATTTTACCTTCATTTTTAATGAATTGAAGGATATTCCTGTATCTACAAATTTTTGTACACACACACACATGTATATGTGCTTTTAGTGAGTACATGCCCAAAAATGCACACTTGAGATTCCTAGAGACTATTGTATTTTGGGGAGGTTGGGTCCTGAGAGGATCAAACACTAGGCAAATGCTCTCTACCATTGAGCTACACCCCAGCCTCTATTTCTTTACATATCGTTTTCTTTCACCAATTTTAGAAAGTCCTACCATTATCACTTGGAATAGTTACCTTGTTTGTCCTCTGTCTTAGCCTTCTGAGACTCTAGTTACACAATATTAGCTCTTGGATTCTCTGTTTCATTTCTCTCATACCTGTTTTAGTTTGGGTAGTTTTTTTTTGACTTTTCCCTTGGTTCACTAATATTTTATTCAGCTTTATCTAGTCTGTTGATAGGTCTTTCAACAGTAATCTTTCTGTTCCTTATAATTACAGTGATACCTAAGCACTCAAACTGCTCCAAGCTTAAACATTTTGGTCCTCAGGTTTTCAAGAGAATTCTGGTTTGATGCTTGGCCCCTTGATTGGCATTTGACCACCGTGCTAAAGTCTACATGAAACACCATGATTACTCCTGAAACTTCCAGGTAAAAGAAGGCACAGTGTCACTTTGCATGTCAGTTTCAAATAGTAAAGACCTATCCTTGTGCTGTGTTTATAATTTCCTCTTTTTTTTTTTAAATATATCTAGATTTTGGAAGCTAAGCTGGGTTGGTCTGATTAATCCTTGGATGCGAGACCACCTGGGAATACCAGGTACTGCAGGTTAGGGAGACCGACCTCGCAATCTATTCCCAAAACAATCCACTGTAGAAAACCTTGTGTTATAGCAGAGAAGCACTGACGTAGGGCCAGATGTGGAACAGTGTGAGAAACTGTTTTGTTCAGTTGTAAATAAAGTTACTATGAGTTGGATCTGACTTGAAGGCACCTAACAACAACAACACACATACATACATATACCATATGGTCACCATGGACCCATGAAGCTTTCTAGTGCTGAAAGTGAAGGAAAAAGGTAAACAGTAAAAAAAAAAAAAAAAAAAAAAACCAATTGATTTTTAAAAAGAACCTATTGTTAAGTACGTGAATGGCATACCTGGGTCTGTATTAGCCATTCAGTGTGATGCTGGACCAGTAAATACATGTACATTATTTCTTATGGGAAAAAAGTGCTCAGCACTTGGACTGATTGACACTGCATCAGCTTTCCAGAACGGACTTGTGGTCTATTGCTGAGATAGGTACCACTGTATCTTTTTATGTCGAGTATTTCCACTTCCCTCTTAAGTTCATCATCCATTTATGTACTTTACTCACTTTTTCCATTATTTCTTTTAAGATATTAATCATACTTATTTTAAAATCCTTGTCTAATAGTTATAACGTTATGATAATGAATAAAGTAATGCCTGAAATGTCAATATCAGCAGAAAACATTCCATTGTTAGCTGGGCTTGTACATGAATCTCCCCTGCAGAACACCAGTGAGTTGAGCTACAGCATATGGTCTATGCTAGACAAAGCTCAAGGGCCTCTTCTCTCCCATTAATCAAAATAGATCCAAAAACAGAGGAGAGTAGTTCAACTATGTTTCTGATAATATAGATGGAACATGAAGGCAAGCAGGGAGTTGCAGTGTGGTGCATGACATCTTAACAACAATGACCACACTTCACAGAGCATGTGGACAAATTAACAGCTTTGTATTCATTGAAAAGGGAAGGAACCTGTTACTAGAAGGTAGAACCTGGATAGGTTCTTCTCCTTAGATGCCTATACTTAAGAGTAAAATATTTTTGTAAGTAATTCTACAACTAGTACTATATTGTTGTTGCTGTTGTTAGGTGCTGTTGAGTCGGTATCCGACTCATAGTGACCCTCTGTACAACAGGGGAAACACTATTGTCAGTGCTTCTCTGCTGTTCACAGGGTTTTCAGTGGCAGATTCATTTTTGGGAGGGGTTTCCTGGGTCCTCTAGCCTACAGCACCTGGTGTTCCCAGGTGGTCTCCCATCCAGGTACTAACCAGGCCCGACCCCATTTAGCTTCCGAGATCTGGCGGGATCAAATGCCACAGGGCTATGGCTGTAGGCACTACTATATTAGCTCTTCAAATATCTGGATAAGGCTTACTTACTCAGATGAGGGCTAATGGCTTTAGTGGCTTCTAAATTTTGTTTTACAGAGGGGCTCTACCCCTAAAAACAAGTAAAAATAGATCAGAACAACAGCTAAAACCATAAGGAAATCATTCTTTAGAAGATGTTTTGATCAAATAAATATGAAGTGAAAGATAAAAGCACAAGAAAAGAGAGCTAAGGAGAGTTGAAATGAAGATACATGCGTAGGTAAACTACAATTTTTGAAATGTTTTATACAGACAATTCTTTTCCAATGAAGGAGCATATTCAGAATTTGTCCTTAAAGTGCAAATGACAACTTGTATTAATTTTTGTCAAATACTCAGATCTTGAACACTTAGAAAGCTTAATCTCTATATGCTTATAAATAGGGCTGGGATTTAACATGGTCGAATGCTAGCTCCATGTGCTGTGAGGCCCCAGGTTTGATCCCCAGCACAGCAAAAAAACGGGAGTACCCGGCAGCCCACTCCCAAAATAATCAGCTATTGAAAACCCTGTGGATAGCAGAGAACCACTGCCAGATATAGTGCCTCTATCATTCTGTTGTGCATAGGGTTGCTATGAGTTGGACCCAACTCAGCGGTACCTAACAGCAATGATAACAACAACGTTTATAAATATGGTACCAAGAAGTACTCACTGATAAAAAGCCGTGCTTTGGGATAGTTTAGCAAAAAATCACATACCATTGTGGATGGACTCCTGGGGAAGAAAGAACAACCCTGAGACAGAGTACTGTAGCCAGGAGCTTAAGAGGAATCGGCGCAACAAATCACTGTGAATGCAAAGAACCCATGTGAAAGAGAAATTGGCCCATTTTTTGACCCAACTTTGAGTATCCTAACAGGCCATATGACACATATGTATAATGTAATTTAATCTTATCTTAACGGACTGATATACACATAAAAGTAGCCATTAAGTATAAAACAGTGAAGTAATTTGCAAGTTTTCTGATGGCATAATAAATTAAGCACAGAGGATGCTTGGAATGCAATTTGCAGTCATTTATAATGCAGTGTTTTATGTTAATAATTCAGAATCACATGCTATTTGGAGACACTTCTAATTAATGTATTTATGAAATTGTCAACTGTGACTGTTTTAGTTCCATTTAGCTAAACATTTCAACAGAACTTGCTTGTTGTTATTAGTGTTTGCTTGGTAGCACCAGCAATATCAAATGTAGGATAAAGGAAGTTGGTTGTGCATTTTTTCCCACATTGTGAGACTCTTCTCATTCATACCTCCAAATAACTTAAGCCAATGCCTGCCTTCTCCACTAGGTAACCCAAATGCTTGAGACACTTTGTCTAAAAGTTTTCAATGAAAGAGAGATGAGTACCTGGATCAATAATTAATGGAAGAGGAAACTTCATACCTTGTTAAAGAGTCTTTTAAATATTAAATACATTTCACATCTCCAATCCATAGATACTGACATTTCCTCAGAGTTGATAATCGTGCCTGTTAGGGGCCATTTCTGTGTGCTCTCATCTGTATTTCAATGTTTTCGAATATGAGGAGAAGACTTGTTGTTATTGTTGTTGTTGTTAGGTGCCGTCGAGTCAGTATCCAACCCATAGCGACCCTCATAGGGTTTTCAATGACTGACTGTTTCGGGATTGCCTTGGGAGTGGATTGCCAAGCCCTTCTCCCATTTTTGCGGTGCTGGGAATTGAACTCGGGACCTCAGGGACTGCAGCGCAGTGCTCTACCCACTGAGCCAAATCCCAGACCGAGGAGAAGACTAAATATTCATAAATTGGCTTGCTGAAGTTTTATGATAATTGGAATTCATCCAAGCAAAGTTGAATTTTCCTGAGGATATTTTAGTAAAATTAAAGAACAAAATAATACTAGGACCTAGAGTAGCTAAAGTAGGGATTCAAATCTGACTTTAGTGGTGTTTCATACACTAATAATAAGGAAAAATGCTCCTGGTCTTTTTTGTTTATCGAGGTGAATCCAATATTAATTTCCTTAGAGATTTTGTATGATCAGAGCAGAGGGTGACACATAATTTTTTCTCATGAAGAGAGGAAGCATTTTCTACCGTTCACTAGGGTCACTGATATGGCCTGAATTTGGAAGGATAACTCACACCCACGTGGCACATTGTGGTCACTTAACAACAGTGGAGGTGGTGGTTGAACAACACCGAGCTTAATTCCTATAGCTCAAAATTGTCACACATGGAAAGAAGACAGAGAAGAAACTACAAAATGACCTGGTAGATTAGGAAACACTGTCAGTTGGCCTTTGTGGTATGTTCAGTTTTTGAAATCCTATCAAAGTTACTGTTTTCATAACTAACAAGTAGTGACTGATTATGCAATGTAAATGGAACGTGGAATATGTGACATTGTGGAAAATGCACTGATGGTTGTGGAAATATTTGAAATACTAAATCATTTCTAAATATCTAAAAAGATATTTTAATTTTTGCAGGGAAAACAAATTATAAATGAACATGGGCAAGATTTTTGACTCTAGAATTTTTTAAAATTGTGAACTTAAATTCATTTTGTTATCAATGAAGGGAAATCACTAAGAAATATCAAAATGCAATAAGAACAATGAAATAATTTTAGATGTGTACAATTTATCAATGAAACACTTATCTAGCAAAATACTGTGATAAGAAGTACATTTTTGTGCCTTAAAGTTAGACATCACCAAAGTTACCTAGCAATGTCTTAACTTGTTGAACCATACACATACCAATCTGAAAATCTTTGACTTTGATAATTTTATTTCTTCCTTCTGTAAAGAGAATTAGTTAAGTAACTCCTAAGAACTTGAAAGTGAGAATATTTATATATTTTCCTCAAATCCCCCTTTTTTTTTTAAAGCTGGGCATTTGGCTTTCTTTTCTACCTTTTTTTTTATTAGTAGTTTTTAATGTACAACTTAATGGGTCTCATGACATTTCCATACATGCATTTCATTGTACATTGCTCATGTTGACTTCCCTCTTACCCTCTCATGACCCTCCTTCCCGATCCCCTGCCTCCTTCCCGATGGTCTCCTTTCTACTTGGATGTCTGTTTTGTGAGGTATTTTTCCTCATTTTTTAAAATTATTTTTTATTGTTGCTTTAAAGTTTGTGCTGTTTAACTATTACAAACTTGAATACTTCATAGATACGGACTGATTAACAATTTATATATTCCCCAATCCTATTTCTTTCTTTTTTATATAATAGGTATTTTAATTTGGGGGTATGTTATTTTTACAATAAAATTATTTTTTATTTCAAAAAATCTTTCTTTTTTTATTGGAAATTTTTAATGTATACCTGAATGTGATTCATTCTGATATGCTTTTCATTGTGACATTTCCATATATGCATTTTGTTGTACATTACAGAGAGAAGTTCCCCTTTACCCACTTGTGTACTTCCTCCCCCCATACTATCCCCCCACCAAAGACTTCTCTCCCATTTGCTTGTCTTTTTGTGGTAATATTTTTCTATATAACCTTGGGTTCCAATAATGTTTAAGATTGAAACTTTTTCTATAGTGAACTTTCTTTTTACATTGTCAGTACTATTACATGAATTTTCTAGCCCATCTATATTAATACCATTCTTTGGTATTATTGGTGTTATTATAATTATTTCCAGGACTATTAAAGCTGGGCTGTTCACCATGATATCCTCATGTTCTTAAAGGAACTTACCTGGAGGTTGAAATCAAAATGAAACATTAGGAGTCTCATATTTGCTTAGTGACAGAAATGGGTCTATGGTGCATAATTTAATAATGTGAGATTTTATTGGTACTAGGGGTTGAACCTAGAGCCTTGTTCATGCTAAGCAAGTGCTCTACTAAGCTGTACCCCCCCAGATCATTTTTTAAAATGTTTTCCTCTGAGACAGAGTCTTGCAAAGCTGCACAAGTTACCTCTGACCTTGAATCTGCAATCCTCCTGCCTCAGACCCTGAGTCTCTGGGATTACAAGTGTGCTTCATGGTGCAGGGCTAATATTAGATTCTTTATTCTTCTTATTCTAATAGGGCTTGTTCCTAATATATATGGAAAAAGTGATATTTTTGGGAAAATAAGAATGGGATGATAATAAAAAGAGAAAATTGGGAAAATAGTGAAAACAGGGATAGAGTTAAGATACAAAATGAGTCTTGAAGCCTGAGTACAAATTGCAGTTTTAAATTAAGTGAGAGGCAAAATAACTAGGAAGTATCAGTTAGAATATTTCCAGTGTCCAAAATGAGTTCCTTTGGAGAAAGCCAGCATTTCATCTCGGAAGTGGTCCTGGACAGCTCTGTGAGACATCATGACCTATGTTCTCAAACATAAAACCATAACCACATTTGTTGTTGTTATTAGGTGCCATTGAGTCAAGTCCAACTCATAGCGACCCTATGTACAGCAGATCGAAACACTTGCCGATTCTGTGCCAGGCAAACGATCTTATTTATGTTTAAGCCCATTGTTGAAGACACTGTGTCAATCCATGTGGTGGAGGGTTTTCCTCTTTTGCGTTGACCTACCACTCTCCCAAACATGATGTCCTTCTCCAGGGATTGGTCTCTCCTGACTATATGTATGAAATATGTAAGATGCAGTCTGGCCATTCTTGCTTCCAACGAGCACTCTGGTTGCACTTCTTCTAGGACAAATTTGTTGGATCTTTTGATCGAGTCCGTGGTATATTTAATAGGCGCCTCCAGCACCACAATTCACAAGCATCAATTCTTTTTCTGTCTCCCTTGTTCAGTGTCCAGCTTTCACAACCATATGGTGCAGCTAAAATACGATGGCATGAGTCAGATGCACTTTCGTCTTCAATGTGACATCTTTGCTTTTCAATACTCTAAAGAGATCTTTTGCCACAGCTTTTCCTAGAGCAATGCGTCTTTTGATTTCTTGACTGCTGCTTCCATGAGTGTTGATTATACAGCCAAGCCAAGCAAAATCTTGGACAACCTCAATCTTTTCTCCATTAATTGTGAAGTTGTGTGCTGACCCAGTTGTAAGGATTTTTGTTTTGTTGATGTTTAGTCGTAACCCATATTGAAGGCTATGATCTTTGATCTTCATCAGTAAATGTTTTAAATCCTCTTCACTTTCAGTAAGCAGAGTGGTGTCATCTGCATAACGCAGGTTGTTTATGAGTCTTCCTCCAATCTTGATGCCGTGTTCTTCCTCATAAAGTCCAGCTTCTCGGATTATTTGCTCAGCATATAAATTGAAGAGATAGGGTGAAAGTGCACAGCCCTGATGCACACCTTTCTCAACTTTAAACCACTCAGTGTTTCTTTGTTCTATTCGAACAATTGCCTCCTGGTTCATGTACAGATTTCTCATGAGCACAATTAGGTGTTCTGGTATTCCCATTTTCTGAAGTGTTACCCATAATTTGTTATGGTCCACACAATCAAATGCCTTTGCATAGTCAATAAAACATAGATAGACATCTTTCTGATATTCTCTGCTTTCAGCTAATATCCACCTGATATCAGCAATGATGTCCCTGGTTCCCTGCCCTCTTCTGAATCCCACTTGATTTTTCAGTAATGCCCTGTCTATATAGGCCTGCAGCTGTAGCCCTGTGGCATCCAATCCCGTCAGATCTCGGAAGCTAAGCAGGGTCGGGCCTGGTTAGTACCTGGATGGGAGACCGCCTGGGAACACCAGAAGCTGTAGGCTTGGGAGAAGGACCTGGCAACCCCCTCCCAAAAATCAATCTGCCATTGAAAACCCTATGAACAGCAGAGAAGCACTGACAATAG
>VMDO01008193.1:55342-85823 GCA_007922755.1 Pedetes capensis | reverse complement strand
TATCTATCTATCTATCTATCTATCTATCTATCTATCTATCTACCTACCTATCTACCTACCTACCTACCTACCTATCTATCATCTTATGTATCTACACATCCAGATTTTGCCATAAGGGCAAAACATGTGAAATTGCCTTTCCCTTATTATCTTTTTTTGGGCTGGGATTTAGCTCAGTGGGTAGAGCGCTGTGCTGCAGTCTCTGAGGCCCCGAGTTCAATTCTCAGCACCACAAAAATGGGAGAAGGACCTGGCAATCCACTCCCAAGGAAATCCCGGAGCACTCAGCCATTGAAAACCCTATGAGGGTCGCTATGAGTTGGATACTGACTTGATGGCACCTAACAACAACAACAACATTATCTTTTTTCATTGCCCCTTCTCCTTCTTTGTAGTCCCTTATCTCCCCCCACCCCGTGCGTGTGTGTATGTGCGTGTGTGTGTCCACGTGTAAGAGAAAATATGTGATGTTTATCTTTATGGGTCTGGCTTATTTCACTTAAAATGATAATCTTTAGTTCCATTCATTTTCCAGCATAGGCCATAATTTTGCCCCTCTTTATGGCTGAATAAACAAATCTTCTCTGTCTAGGCTAACATGAATGAAGGCTGCTTTTTGCTTATTGCAGTGTAAGACTTATTCTAGTCTTCTTTTACTCTAGATGTGATTTAAGATATTGGATCATAGAATTACCCTTCCACTTCCTGACAGCATCCAGCCCAGAGGGAAGCCCTGTTCCCTGGGGCCTTCCTCAAGTCACCAAACACACAGTCAAATCCCCTCAGGGTCCTTTTCCAACACTCTAGTAGTGAAATACCTCCCAGTTCCCCCTGCCATGCATTCTACTCTTGCAAGGAGCAACCAACCCAGCTGCCCAACTCCTGGCTTATTCCTCAAAGTCTTTGACTGGAAGGCATGGACCCTGGTATGGAAATTCTGCTGGTTGAACCAAGCCATTTCTTTTTGGCAGTGTTAATTGCTGAGATGGCTGGGATTTAGTTCAGTTGGTAGAGCACTGCTCTGCGGTCTCTGTGGTCCCGGGTTTGATTCCCAGCACTACAAAAATGGGAGAAGGACATGGCAATCCACTCCTAAGGCAATCCCGAAACCATTAGCCATTGAAAACCCTATGAGGATGGATATGAGTTGGGAACAACTCAACGGAACCTAACAACAACAACAACAACAACAACAACAACAACAACAATTGCTGAGAGCCAAAGATAAGGTGGTGGTGGTGGTTGTCAGGTGCCATTGAGTGGGGTCCAAATCATAGTGACCCTATGTACAACAGATGAAACATTACCTGACACTATTCCATACTCAGCACTATTGTCTTTGCTATTATAGGGCTTTAAATGGCTGGTTATTTTGGGGGAGTGGGCTGCCAAGTCCTTCGACCAAGCCTACAGCACCCAGTGTTCCCAGGAGGTCTCCCAACCATGTTTACATTCTGAGATCTGATGGGATTGGATGCCAGGGGACTATGGCTGCAGGCAAAGATAAGGTAGGTGACTTGAATTCATGTACCATTCAGGTGCTTGAGAATGGCTGAATTTTGCAATATTGAGAATCCTAGTTCCAAAGTGAATGTAAAGTTAAAGAAAATGTATCACTTGCTATTTTAGATTCCCATAGATTGTGGAAAGAAGCCCTCAAGGTTTCAGATAACCTATGCCTATAGAGGATATGATGGGAGAAGGACATGGCAATCCACCCCCGAAGCAGTCCCGAAACAAGCAGCCACTGAAAACCCTATGAGGGTCACTATGAGTCGCACCAGACTCATGACCCCTAACAAGGACAGCATAGAGGGTATGTTCTGAAGTTGAAAAGAGGAAGCAATAGCTGGCTACCTTGGATAGTTAGTCTGATATCTTGGCTTTTTTCATTCATTTGACAAGTGTTTTCAGGGTGGGTGCTGTGCTCCAATCATTTTTCCAGACATTGCAGATATAGTGGCAAACCAAATATATAAGTGCCCTTCTTGACTTCTGAGAAATATAATTGAGTGTGAAAGACAATAAAAATGCATACACCTAAAAAAAGGAAAAAAAGTGTCTTAACAGTTCTTCTGCATTGGGTTATATTAGTGAAGGCCTCTCTCAGGAGGTGAATTACAGCAGAGATTTGAATATTAAGAAACAGCCAGCCATCTAAGAGAGAGCATTTTAGGGAGAGTACACCTCCCACAAAGGCTCTGAGGAACTATGAAGATTTTCCTAGTTTTGTAGAGGAATTCCAGTTGTAAGTGAGGAGTAAGACAAGATATTAGTCCATTAGAAGTATGTGGATTTCCCACCTGCCATTAGATAAACCTCAGCTGAGCCCTACTTGGGCTAACTGACCTCATATTATGCCTCCAAGTTGTTTACAGCTAGATCACGGACTTGGACATTTTTTTTTTCTCAGTATTGAGGGATTGAAACCAGGGTCTCACACATGCCAGTCAAGTCCTTCACCACTGAGCTGTACCACTAAACCCTTTTATATTTTTTTATTTTGACACAGGGTCTTTCTTGCTAAGTTGTACTGGCTGCCTCTGGCCTTGAACTCATGATCCTTCTGCCTCTGCCTCCTGAGGGGCTGAGATTGTAAACCTGAGCCACAGTGCCCAGCTGGACTTTTGATTTTAGGGTGTCTTTTCATCTAGTCCTTGAAACCATACTGAAGATTTCAATATATATTTCCTTCCTCACTCTCATGGTGATGTTTTGAGTTCTCAAATGCATTGACCTGTGCCTTCTCACATTTGCCAGACACCTACCTATTTCTTTAGAGAGTCTTCATTTACATTAATGAATATGATGTATAGTTTCTTTCTTCTAAGAATAAATGTCAGCATGAAAAAATATGTTGTGTGTATACACAAAACATTTAGCTGTCTGTATAAATTTTTGACAGGTGTGCTCTGGTATCCCCAATTAGGATAAAAAATCATGTAGGTCAGGAATCAGCAATCATGACTTATAATTGTTTAGCACAATTACTCTCATGCAAGAGTCTGGTAAATGATTTTAAAAATAACTGCTAAATAATTATAATTACTAACATTTTTAAGAGCTGGGATTTAGCTCATTTGGTAGAGGGCTGCTCTGCACTCTCTAAGGACAAAGGTTTGCTTCCTAGCACCATAAAAATGGGAGAAGGGCCTGGCAATCCATTCTCAAAGCAATCCCCAAACAATCAGCCATTGAAAACCCCATGAGAGTGGCTGAGTCAGACATGACTCCATGGCACCTAACAACAACAACAAAATTATTTTGAAAGAACTTACTATATTCTCTGTGTTGTTCCAAGCACTTTAAGTATCACTGAATACTCTCTACCATCTTTGATATTTTCTATTATTATCATCTTCATTTGTAGAGGAGAAAACAGGCACAGAAATATAGAGCAATTGGTCCAAAATTATACTGCTGGCAAATGGTGAGAGCAGTCTTCAAACCTGGGCTTTTTGCTTTCAGTCTCATGCGCTGAGCCACTAAGCTGAAGCATTGCATATTTTGGTGCTACTCAATAGAACTTCCTGTGAGATGGAAATGTTCATCTATGCTTGTGAGCCTGGGTGCAGTGCTGCCCCATTTCTGAGAAAAATTGTGTTCCTTTTACAAGGATCAATGAAACTGGGTGGGGAGGCAAACAATGCTGTCTGCCCCAACTCCTCAAGTATCAATGTGCTCATCTGCAAGATGGGAGGAAACTAATGATATTTCTTTATAGAGCCATGAGTGCTCAAGGAAATTATTCCTATCACTCTGAGCACAGTGCCCAGCACAGAATAAAGTGCTTAGTACATTTTAAATGATGTAATAATAATAATAATAATAATAATAAAAACAGAGAATGTTTCCAGATCTCATTTCATGTTTTCTTGAAGCACTAAAATCTAGGAAAAGATTAATGAGTCACTGGGTAGAGGTCTAAAATTAGCCAAGAGTTTCTGTATAGACTTAGATTGCCTTTGTTTAAAATGCAAATGAAATATTCCTTTCTAAGTTACAAGTTTCATATTCTACAGACAATGCAAGTTCATTTTTGGCTCCATATTTTGCCCCCTGTTGTTGCCCTTGTTGGGGGTCAATCAGTCTCCATTCTATTTTTCTAAATATTACGCATCTCAAGTCCCTAAATCATCCCCATTTTCCATTAATCTTCCTAAAACCAATTTGGCTCATTGGAATCCTCTACTTCAGTGCTATTTATAATTTTAAGATATAGTGACAAAGGAAACTAAAAATGCAGCAGTTGAACTAAGATAACTTCCTTTTGTCTCTGTGAAATTTAGATGGAGGTACTCTGTGCCTAATAAGGAGGCTTTACCACCCTTAACACACAGCTCCAAAGTGGCTGTGGTAACATTCATCATCATACAGTGAGTGGGAAGAAGGACCAGGATGACTGGAATGTCCCCCTAGACTTTAAGGGAAAGCACTTGTTTGTATTCCATGGGTCATTCACATTCAGTTGATCCATATCTACTTGCAAGGGAAGGTGGGAAGTGGAGGCTTAAGCTGTGTAACCTCTGAGAAGATAATTATGGTTGTGTAGGAAGAAGGAAGACATAAACTGTCACAGAAACAAACAGTGGCAATGGCTATGTCTATGTGAAACACAACTTATTCATAAAATGCAAAACAATGGTAAAATCTTAGGCTTACTTTCACTAGGAAAATTGCAGGTCTCTGGCAATTTTTGAAATGAAAACTTACTTGAGCAAAGTGTAGCTACAGTCAGAGAAATGCCTTGGCACAGGGATTCCTAAACCTGGCTAAATATCAGATTCTCTGAAAAGCTTCAACATAAGTAAATCACTTTAATGAAGACACTGTGGCAGATGGAACTATTTGCAGCCAAAGATATCCATGACCTAATCCCTGTGGGTATGTTACCTTAGGATCTTTGCGGATATGATGAAAGGTTTTGAGATGGGATGATTATCCTAGATTGTCTGTCTGACAGTTCCCAAGTACACACAAGGGTCAGAATAACAGCCAGACAGGAGAGTTAGAGTAAATGAGGAGAAGACAGAAGCAGGGATCCCATTGATGTGGGAGCAAGAGCCAAATAATGTGGGTAGTTTCTGTTGTTGTTAGGTGCTGTTGAATCAGGTCTGATTTACAGAGACCCTGTGTACAACAGAATCAAACACTCCCTGACACTGTGCAATGCACACAATATTTTTAATGTTTAAGCCAATTGTTGCAGCCACCATGTCACTCCATTTACTTGAGAGTCTTCATTTTTTCCATTGATCCACCACACTCTCAAACATGATGTCCTTCTCTAGGGATTGGTCCCTCCTGACAACATGTCCAAAATTCTAAGACAATCTAGCCATCCTTGCTTCCAAGGAGCACTCTGGTTGCACTTCTTCTAGGATGAATCTGTTGGTTCTTTCCCTCAGCTACTAGAAGCTGAAAAACACCAGGAAATGGACTTTCCCCTAAAACCTCCAGAAGGAAGCAAACTTACCTACTCATTGCTTAAAAATAATGTTTAGCTTTACACATTATTATTATGGGATACATGTAGATAATAAAATGGTCACTCACTACAGTGAAACATATTAACATATCTATATCTCACATAATTTTTTTGTAACAAAAGCAGCTAAAATCTATTTATGTAAAATGCTTCTCATTTCAGACTTCTGATCTCTAGAACTGTAAGAGAATAAATTTGTGGTGTTTTAAACCACTGGGTGTGTGGCAATTTGTAACAGTGGAACAATTTGTAACAATTTGTAACAACAAGAATCATTTTTTTTTATTAGATTCCATTTTACAAATCAGAAAAGTAACAGGAGTCATTCATTTAGATAAAACAAAGATATACAGGAAAAAAACACGAAAACAAAACAAAACAAAACAAAAAACAACCTCCTTCATCTATTTCTCTCTGAATTCCAGGAAAAACCAATACTAACATGTGGAGTTTATCCTTTTACATTGCTCTCTTGTATTTGTATTGTTGTTGTTGGTCAGTGCCATTGAGTAGGTTCCAACTCATAGCAACCCTCATAGGATTTTTAATGGCTGATTGTTTTGAGATTGCTTTGGGAGTAGATTGCCAGGTCCTTCCCCATTTTTGTGGTGCTGGGGATCAAACCTGAGTCCTCAGAGAGTGAGAAGCAGCACTTTACCAACTGAGTAAAACCTCAGCCCTCTCTCTTGTATACGAACAGTTACATACATACAAACATACAAAGATATTCAGAAGGGTTTTATAGGATTTTTGTTGTTGCTGTTTATAAAATGGTCTAATTGTTACATATTCCCTTCCTCACATAACAATGCCATAGATATTCCTGGCCAATTTGTATGGACCTCCTTTACTCTTCTCAGTAGCTGCTTAATACTCTATAGAATATGTGTTTTAAGATTTTTTTTGCAATCATTTTACTATTAATGTATTTCAGGTTGTTTCCAGTTACACAGTACTGCAAACAATGCTGTCAACATCCTAGAGTCTTTAAATGGACCACAAGTGATTGATTTTGATGAGATCCATCAAAAAGTGGGATTGTCAGATCCAGAAGAATGTGTGTCTTTCAGTAGACACTGCCATATATCTTCCTGAAAACCCCCCCGGGATGTCTCAATGTTCTCATTGAGCAGTTTCCAGTCCATCTGTGGCTGGTTTATTTGTGAAGATCTTTGCTCATTCTGTTGGATGTAAAATATTTGTTTCATCTTTATGTTAGTTTAAATGCTCCTGACAACTAAAGAAATAATCATCTTTCTCTACCTCAGCCATTTGGAATTCCTCTTTTATTAAATATTTACAGTTTTGTGCCTTTTTTCTTATTGTTATTTCTTGTTATTAATTTCTACATGTTAAAAAATACATATTCTCGGATCCCTTACCCAGAAATTTGATCCAGTAGTTCTGGTTTAGGGCAACAGGAATTGGGGTTCAAGCTCTCTCAATGACTCTGACTCCCTCCTTCCCATAAGTGGATGGGAACTTGGGGATTTAAGGTCCAGGTTTGAGGGTAAAGAGGGTCTGGAATTAGCTACATATGTGGATAAGATCTTCCAGATAACTTGCCTGAACTAAAAAAGATGAAACACTGGCATCCTCTCTCTAACTCCTAATCCCCACTTCCTGGGCACACTCTATAACTGCTGGGAGAACTCCAGATTTTTCACCGAGTAGTTTATTTACGGCTTCCTACATTTTCTGTGAATCTATATTTGAGGATGCATCTATGCACAAGCAAAAAAAATAGCCGTAGGTGCCTGTCCTTGGCAAGTTGGATCTTTAGAATCAAGAAACAGAAATAGATAAAAACAAAGGGAATCCCAAGTCATTTAAAGATGTTGTTGTTTATTTAAAGATGTTGTTGTTACCTGTGGCCGAGTCGGTGTCCAACTCATAGTGATCCTATGTACAACAAACGAACATTGTCAGTGCTTCTCTGCTATTGATAGGGTTTTCAATGGCTGATTGTTTTTTGGGGAGTGGGTTTCAGGATCCTTCTGCCAAGTCTACAGCACCTGGTGTTCTCAGGCGGGCTCCCATCCAAGTACTAACCAGGCTCGGCCCTGCTTAGCTTCTGAGATCTAATGGTATCAGATGTCATAGTGATACGGCTATAGGCTTCTCTTTAAAGACAGATGAACGTAATTCCCACTGTAGCATTTTTAATTGTTGATACTCATCTTAGGATGATCAACCATTCTGGTCTGCCTAGGACTGCCAGTTTTAGTATGAAAAAGTGCCAAGCCCCAGGAAACCCCTCAATCTTGGACCAATTACAATAATTGATCCCCTACTTGCATTGTTGATGCCATTTCGCTGCTCCACCATTGGTAGCTAAGCTATGTGGGTTTTCAGTGCACACTCAGGGCACTACTACTTTTTAGGGCAGAGCAGTTCATTTGAGGTATGGAGGCCTTGTAATTAGATAAACCACCCTACCTCAGTTTGGCAGATTGCACAGATGGCCACAGCGGACTCTTCTCTCTGTCCCCAGCACTTTGAAATATGATTTACAGCAGTTCCCATGAAAGGGTTCATTTTGCTTCCCACACTAATTCTAGGCTTGGCTGGGTGACTTGCTTTGGCCAATAGGACAACTGCAAATGTAAGTCAAGCAGAGGCTTTTGATAATCCCTCTACAACATGAACTGGGGCCAAACATGCCAACCTAGACTGGAGGAAATGAATGCACAGCCAGCCTGCAGACTCATGTCAAATAATAACTGTTTGTAGTTTTAAGCCACTAAGTTATAAGATTATTGGTTATAAAGCAAACAAATGACTGATCCATTAATTGAAGACTTTTACCTACTCAGGTCCCAAAAGAACAGGATTTTTCTCTCTGGTTCTGAATTTCTGAAGACTACACAGAATGATGTACAAACAATCCATTTAAGCTGAGGCACCCCATGGCCCAGCTAATTAAGGAGTCACATTCAAAGATACAATGGCAAAACAAGCCAATGGATAATTAGATAAAATTAAAAGCATCTAAAGTCTTTTCTGAAATTTCTTGAGAAAGTGCCCAAAGGGAATTACATTAATATGCACTGCAGAACTCCTTAAAAATCTCTGTTCCTGCTTTTTCCCTTAACACCTCCTTTATATGCCAACTGCCCCCAAGTCTTTCTCCTTTCTAAAATCTCCAAAGTCTTTTTTTCCTCCATGCTATGCTTGTGACCCTGTTTGAATTTATTCCTTACCCTTTCTTCTTGTTAGAGTAACTCCTTGCCTTTTCCAATATAAATTAGCAAGTACATCTCTGTAGTTTTCAAGGTGTCCATTTCCCTAGAGCTACATATCAGTTGGCATCAGGAAAAAAGTTGGAAAGAGAATGAATTTTTTAGGGAGTGGGGTTGAGGGTAGGTCAGGGAGGAGCCCTGAAAAATTTGAGGTTTTTTGTTTGTTTGTTTGTTTGTTTTTTACAATGACCCAAGATCTTACACATGCTAGGCAAGTGCTCTACCACTGAGCTGCACCTTAACCCCAATACACTTGTGCCTCATAGGAATCAGGAGTGAATAAAGACTCCAGTAAAATTTAGGATTAAATTTAGGTAAAGTTGCTTGAAAGGTTATGACCACTTGATTTTAAAACTTTCTTTTCTATTTTTCAGTCCTGGGGATGTTGAATACAGAGCTTCACACATACTAGGAGGCAAGCACTCCACCATTGACCTGCATCCTCAACTCTGTTTTTATTTTTATTTTGAGAAACATTCTTGCTAAGCTGCAAAGGCTGCCTATATTCTTGAACTCTTGGTCCTCTTGCCTTGGCCTCCTGAGTCACTGGGATGATAGATATGCACCATGATGTCCAGCTGATTTCAAAACTTTCTGAGAAAATAACAATATAGAACTAAAATTGTACCCAGGAAACATTGATGATTGTGGAGTGAGAGAATAAGATGAGGCATTCTTAGGGGAGAGTTTTTAAGACAGGAGATCTAAAAACACCTGGACATGAATGCTAAAACAATGATCATCTGTTTCTTTGATATGAGAGGTATTGTGTGCTTGGAATTTGTTCCTTCAGGTCAAACGATCAACTAAAGATTTTACTATGTGGAAGTTTTGAGAAAGTTGCATCTTGATTTGTGGAAGAAACTTCCCAAGCTGTGGCAAATAGGTGACTGGTTCTTCTACCATGACAGTGTACTTGCCCACATTACACTGAGTGTTCAGTAGTTTTTGATCAAAATCAGCAGGGCATTTTTGCCTTGTCCTCCCTGGCCACAGATCTCACCTCATGCCAATTTTTCTTTTCTTTGTTTCCCTGGATGAAAAAAGTCTGCAAAGGGAAATGTTTTGCCTGTATGGAGGAGGTGAAACAAAAAAATGGCAGAAGCACTAAAAAGCACCAAAATTGATGACTTGAAAACTTGTTTTGAGCAGTGGGAGAAAACATCTTGCATCAAATGGAGAGTACTTGGAAGGTGATTGAGTATGAACATGTACATTTTTCATAAATAAATTTCTGGGGGTTTTGCATCCCTCACAGGTTAAAAAAAGTCTTAATATTGACAGATAAACATGTTTACATTGTTTTTTGAAAAATTTAAAGAAAAGCTGAGTGTGACAGAGCATGTCTGTAATCTCATCACTTAGGAGGCTGAGGCAGGAAGATTGTGAGTTAGAGACCAATATATGTGTGTGTGTGTGTGTGTGTGTGTGTGTGTGTGTGTGTGTGTATATGAAAAGTATTAGAAAAATACTGCAATGAATATGATTTCTAATACACAGTTGGAATAATTTAAGATAATTCAACTAGAAGACAGAATATACTTGAACAGGAACAACTTTAACTTATAAGTCAGTTTGGAATGAAAGGATAATTTTCATACTGTTCAGGCTATTGTGAAAGCAAATCTTTTTAAATCTCAAAAAAAAAAAAGTAGATACAAGTTTCCTTCTTACAATTGCTGCACATTTTCTTTTGCATTTATTCTAGATATGTTATGCACTGCTATAATTATGAACATACACATCTTAGTTTTTTATATTTTTAAAAATTTTACATTTATTTAAAATAATGGTTAATTTTGCATATTTATCCATCACTATAGTGAAATGTTCTGATAGTTGTAAGAGACTTTCATGGGCTTTCTAAGCAAATTTTGTTATTGATCAAAAGTAATAGCTATTCTTTTTTTTTAATAGTTATGCCTTTTATTTCTATTTTGTATTTGATGCATTGGCCTAAATATTTTAAAAAATGTGATATTTGTGATGGGACATATTTTCTTTTTCTTTTTGAATTTTAATGTAAATGCCTTTGGTGTTTCATCATCAAACATGATGTTTCCTCTTGGCTAAAGACAGGTACTATTTATTTATTATTTATTCAAGTTAATGAATTATTCTTTTCTGATCATAATTTTAAGGAATTTAAAAAAAATCAATCAGAATGATTAATCCTTCTTTAAAGCAACGAAAATAGATATCAAACATGTTTTTAACATAACTCAAACCTGTCCCATTAAGTTAAAACCCTTTTGTAAGTAAAGCACAGTTTAATTTCTCCACAATATGTAGAAAATTTATAATAAACAGCGGTGTGCAAGTACAACAAGAAGTTTGCCTTTTTTTGTTCATTTTAAGCTTAAGTAATAATTCAAAATCATGCTCTTAAATATTGTGCTTGTTCAATTATTTTTGAGTTTCTGTCACAAATATTTTTTCCCTGTAGGTTACAATACATCAAATTTGATTAATGCAGAAAGCTCTGACTGATATTTTAGTGAGTTGATTTGTACCTCTTAATGTTTGAAATTTATATAGTTAGTTGACAGCCTGTCTGAACAATAAAACACTGAGAAGTAAAAATACAAGCTTGTTCTTCGTTAACATATGTTTTCTGTTTTAGCACCATAAAATTCCACATTTACAAATTTTGTTTATATGTTATTTTATTGGAAGTAACAACTTGTAATATGGATTTCCCTGAGTCAAAAAATAACAACCGGGAGACCTAGTTTTCTGGAAAGCTGTACACAAATTTGGCTAAATGGATTTCTTACAGTTACAGAAAAATGACAAAATGTAGGGGAAGACAGATGGAAAGGAAATTCACCAGAACGTGTTCCCTCCTCTTCCAGTCTCAGTCCAGATGAGACTACCCATCTTCTAGGAAGCCTCCCTTGATACTCAAACTGTATCAAATGTCCTGCTCCCTGTTTCTAGAACCTTCTTCAGCACAAGTATAGCTGTGGATGGTGGGTTGTCTCCTTCATGTACTGTCAATTCCATGAGTGAAGTGGCTGTTTTTGCTTATCCATCATCCACTGCCCCATAAACAAATGCACAATGAATGGTTACCTGGATGAAATCAAGAGTGTTTGCATGGAATCCTATGAATGAGTGACAGAACAGCTCACAATCTGTGTATCTATTTTCCAAATGTCCTTTAACACAAACATTTTCTAGTATCTCCAATTTTATTTATGTGAAGAATGTGAAAAAAAAAAAAGAATCAGAATAACAGAAAATCTCAGAAGGAGACTTTCCTTTTTCTTTCTAAAATGCAACTCTTACCTGCACATCACCTGCAAGGGGTAGATTACATTGATTATTTCCAGATTTTGGCTCTGGTAGGACTGCACTTAGTGGTGGAAGAAAAGGGGCTGTGTTTCTTGATCTTTCAGGATAAAGAGATAACATAGGTCACTTCCAGCCTGGAGTATTGCTGGTCCTAGTGCCTCCAGAGCTCACCCTCCCACCCTCAGCCACAGTGACCACACTACTCCAGAGAGTAGCTGTTCTGTCATCCAAGGCTCAATGTGAGAAGCACATGAACCAGGGGTCCCTCCCTACTGGAGATGATCACATTACGTGAGTGAGCAGTGGACCTCTGGAATGGGAAGTCACCCCTACTTGGGGATCACCTGTTACTGAGTTACAACTTAGCTTTTTCCAATTTGTACTATGAGAAACAAAACTTGCTTCATTATGTCTTAAACTTGGGCAGTCACTAAACTGTAAAAACTTCTGAAATACACACAGAAAAAGTAACCATCTCTCTAAAGAGAGTAAAATTTAAATAATGATTTGAAGAGGAAGTATTTCCACTCGGCAAACAAAATACCAACTTGGAAATTTTCATAGGCATATATTCTATGGCTCTTTTTGACTTTCATTCAGAGCTATTTTACTTAATATTTTAATAATTGGATGCAGTTCTTGAGTGAGATATTTGAGGTCTTTCAAACATTTCCTATTTAAGTCCAAGGGTTACAATACTGATGAAAGAAAGAAAGAAAGGAAGGAAGGAAGGAAGAGAGAGAGAGAGAGAGAAAGAGAAAAGAAAGACATGGCTAATCTTATTATTTCAGGAATTTTTTTAGCCCTAAACATCAGCAGCTGAATTGATACTTATCACTTTCTGAAGTGCAGGCAATAAAAACAGGAGTTATAAATGTCAGTTTTGATGTGTGTTTTAGTGCCTTCGACAACCACCATTGAAGTAAACAAGCCAGCCATTAATACAGAAGTTCCTTGCATTTACCCAGGACCCTAGCAGGAACTGTATTAGTTGGTAGCTTTTCAAACATCTATGGAGAGAGTAGCTCTGATCATTGAGAAACTACCAGATTAAGAGTTAAAAGACCTGGGTGTGAGCGTTGGCTCTGTTGCTGTGGATTATACTACCGTTTGTGCAACTTTGAGAGCTTGAGCAAATCTCTTCATCTAGTCCTCAATTGCCTGCAGCCGTAGCCCTGTGGCATCCGATACCATCAGATCTCCGAAGCTAAGCAGGGTCAGGCCTGGTTAGTACCTGGATGGGAGACCGCTTGGGAACACCAGAAGCTGTAGGCTTGGGAGAAGGACCTGGCAACCCTCTCCCAAAAATCAATCTGCCATTGAAAACCCTATGAACAGCAGAGAAGCACTGACAATAGTGTTTCCCCTGTTGTGCAGAGGGTCGCTATGAGTTGGATACCGACTCAACGGAACCTAACAACAACAACAACAAGTCCTCAATTGCCTTATGTATTAAGTGCCAGATAATGAAGACTCTTGCAAAAAGTGCATGAGAGAATGCATATCAGAGCTCAGAGCAATCTAGTCCAAAGAATTAAAACTAACTTCTTCACTTCATAGATCATGTCCTTGACAGGGAATGGCACACCTATAGATGCATCCAGAGTGATCTCACTGCTAAATTATATCAACAACAACAACAAAAATCTTAAAGGAGGAATATTAAACAAAAGTCATTTTTGGTGTTGGTTTAATGATCTCTCTCAAGAATAAGTGGAAATTCTCTGTCACCTAGGGTTCTGATGCTCTCTGCCACTCTGAAATTTGGGCAATTTCTTGTAAGTACCTTTGATCTTTGACAGAGAGGGGATCACAGTTTTCCTGGTTTCGGCCTCTGTGAATACAGTAAGGAGGAGCCAGGCTCACCCAAGAAGCACTACCATAGCATGAATGCATGGAAGCATGACCTTAATGCTGTGACTAAAACCTCTAGCTGTACTTAACAGTTCTGTTTAGGAACTTATGAGTCAACTCTTCTTGAATTCTGACATTTGTAGAATTGGGCCAATAAATAGTGGAAGCTTAAGTTTGGGGAGGGCTGGGATTTAGCTCAGTTGGTAGAGCGCTGCGCTGCAGTCTCTGAGGTCTCCAGTTCAATTCCCGGCACCACAAAAATGGGAGAAGGGCCTGGCAATCCACTCCCAAGGCAATCCTGAAACAGCCATTGAAAACCCTATGAGGGTTGCTATGAGTTGGATACCGACTCGACGGCACCTAACAACAACAACAACAAGTTTTGAGAAGAAATCTTTTTAGGAATGGATTTGAAATTATCATCTTGGTATGGGCTTTAATTAAACTGTCCTAGAGCATAGGTTGGGCTGGGATTTAGCTCAGTTGGTAGAGTGCCGCTCTGTAGTCTTTGAGATTCCGGGTTCAATTCCCAGCACTGCAAAAATAGGAGAAGGACGTGGCAATCCACTCCCAAGACAATCCTGAAACAATCAGCCATTGAAAACCCTTTGAGGATCGCTATGAGTTGGACACGACTTGAAGGCACATGACAGCAAACAATAAGAGCATAAGTTATGGAGCTTTAGTGTTGTGTATGTATTTTTCATTTTCATGATTTAGTATTTACAGATACTCTAAGAGATTATCTAAGAAAAAGACAAGTGACTGGAAAGGGATTTGCGGTTTGCTTTGCCATCCTAAAATCTCTTTCCCTCAAAGCTTTATTGAATTGGGTAGAAAAATATCTAAGAAATTTTTGTTTGAATTTCTCCTAAATTTGTTTCACCTAATAATTCCTATTCAAATATATCCAATAAGGCAATTCTTTGCAGATTCCTTTCATATGTGTGGGTCAAAATCAGGACAAATTAACCTGGAATTCTCAAAGTCCTTAGACACAAAAGTATAGCATTACAATTTGAGTTTGTGGGGTGGGAATGTAACTCAGTGGTAGAGTGCTTTCCTAGCATGCACAAGGTACTGGGTTACATCCCTAGCACCCAAAACAACTAACTGAATAAAATTTGAGTTTGCCTTTTATGGCAAGTAGGATCCACCATTTTTCCTGCCTTTGATTTTGAGGTTCTCGGTCAAGTGAGGGGGGATTTCCCTCCCACATTTATTCAGAAGTTATTATCTGCTAGATACTTTGCAGATTTGGGAGAAGGACCCAGCAACCCACTTCCAAAAATCAATCTGCCATTGAAAACCCTATGAACAGCAGAGAAGCACTGACAATAGTGTTTCACCTATTGTACATAGGGTCGCTATGAGTCAGACATGGATTCGACGGCACCTAACAACAACTTTGCAGATGTTATCATATTTAAAACTTCCGAATATCATTTTGCTGATAAGAAAAACGTGGACTGAGATATTAAGTAATGCCTGAAATCACTTGGCTGATACATAGCAGACACTGGACTTGAACTCTGGGTGCGTCATTATTGAGTTGCAGCGACTATGCCTCCATAGCAGTGATAAGCGCCAGTTGGGCAGATTCCTGAAAAGTGGATCTGAATAATTTTTCAGGAATGAGGGGAGTGAAATTCAAATGCCAAGCCATGTTAGTGACAAGAAAATGACAAGGCGTAAGTCTCAGTTCTATTATCCTAACCAAGCGTTTGGCTTGCAAGATTGCTATAAGAAACCTACTGAGCAAGTATCTGAAAGAATGTAAGCCTTCGTCAGGAATTATTGTCACTTGTGCCTCTTTCACAACCTTTAGAAGGAGCATTTCATTCCCAAGGCTCAGAATTGTGATTGAGTTTTGCAAATAATAATAGTAATACTAACAATGACATGATATTGTCCAAACTTCAATTGGCCTATCTTTTTTTCTTTCTTCCTTCCTTCTTTCTCTCTTTCTTTCTCTTTCTTTCTTTCTTTCCCCTTCCTTCCTTCCTTCCTTCCTTCCTTCCTTCCTTCCTTCCTTCCTTCTTTCTTTCTGATGGCATCTTGCTACTTAGCCCAGGCTGGCCTTGAACTCATGATCCTCCTTCCTCAGCCTCCTGAGTGCTGAGACTAAAGGCATATCCCTGCCTGGCTGGCTCCTTCTTATTTTAAACAAACTGTACATAGGAGGAGGACTTTATTGTTCTTTTAAATCTCTTCTAAATGTTATCGCCAACTACTGAGATAACTAGAAGATATTTATTACTCAACATCCATGGTATCTGCACAAGGAAGTGAATTATGGATTCTCTAAGCCCCAACCTCATGTTCCAGAATTTCCTCTGGATCTTTTACACAATATGTAACACCAAGCACACTATTCATCATTAAAACCCATACTAGATTCATTTTGGAATTAGTAGGAATATAGAGAGAGGTGGGCAAGAAAGCTGGCATATCTTTTTCTCTCTGTAGAATCTTTTTCTGAGGTCTGTATTGATTAAAAAATAATACTTCCCCAAAGCACAACAAATCAGAATAAATCTTACTTTATTATCAAACATATATATCACAATAAAAAATTGAGTGGAAGGGAATACAAAAAAGCAAAATTAGAATTCTTAGTTCTTTGGAGATTTTCAATCAAAATAATTGAAGCTTTAGTTTTCTCAGTCTTAAATCATGATTTTATTTTGCTCAACTCATAGATGCAAAAAGTAATTTAAATTGATACTTTGTTTAAAATTCAATCATCTCAATAAATTTATCTATTTCAAACATGTTAGATTAAAAGCTGAGTGCCCTCTGGTGGGCTGTTTCTAGAATATTTAGCAACTCTTTAATAGAATTGCTTTATAAAATACTGCACAGTACCATGAGATTATTTTACAATTCAATTCATGTAAATAACAAAATTATTTGGGAAAAGTGCAATATTTAAAAGGCTAAATGCTCTTTATTAATGTAAAAGTAAATTATAATTTCACTTTACCTAATTTCTAATTTTTAAAATGATTTTTTCCATTTATGTATAAATTTATTTTATTTTCAAGTTTCAGTTAAAATGGTGGAAACAAATGAACCCACTTTTTGGAACTTCATCTTTATTTCTGAAATGTTGATATTTTGATAATTTTCAGTTGCTTATAGCAATAGGAAAAACCATGTTTTTTACACCTAATTTTTGTTCCCTTACTACTGTTTAAATGTAATTTCATTGTTTGAAAAGAAATAGAAATGACATAATTCTATTCTTGATAAAAGAAATTGATTCAGGGAAGAAAGCTTAGAATATCACAGAAGCTAAGATGGGTATAACATAGGAAAGCATTTGTAGGAAGTGTTGGTAAAAACACCTTGGAGTCTTAAAACACTCCAATGCACTGTTGATCCTACAATCCTGCCATACAACAGGATCTCAGTTTCCTCTGTTTGCAGTTCCTCTCTACTCTAGAGATTCCAGAGAGCTGAGATCTCAGGCATGCCCACTGATTTTTTAGTTTTCATCTAGTTATTTCAATTGTATATTTTAACTGCCTCTAAGGCACCACTAATCCCATTTTGTCATTAGCTCTCATTGGGAGCTCCAGCTCATGTTTTAAATTATTTCCTTAGCACCAGTCCCGTCCTTACGCAAACAAATCTTGTAAACAGCATTTGAATCCACATTAACAAAGTTATTTCATATAAAGATTGGATATGTGGAAATTTAAAAAACGAGTTTTAAAAACTCTTAGAGTCTCTGCAAGAAAAATGAAAATGAGTACTGAGCAATTTATCTGGTTAATTTCATCAATACAAGCAACAAATTTGAAAATTCTATTTAACACCCATCCTTTTTCTTTTCAGTAACACTGTTCCTTGGCAATCATAAAGATTAAATTTTTCTGAGTCAAATTCATTTAGCATTCGCAAATAGAAACTTACAAAGAAAGAAAACTCCCCTTTTGAAATAATGGAATTGAAGATTGCAATCAAATCATGACAGTAGTTTAATTCTGTGGCTGCAAATACTTGGGTTTAACTAAAGGAGTATTTAAATCTGTGCACATCTCAGAATGAAATCTCTCAGGCAAAAACATTTGAAGCATACAACAGCAATCAAATTGTATTTTTCCAAAATAGTCAAGAAAGCCACACATTTTCAAATATTAACTGCCAGTATTTTGGTGAAAGGTAACTTTTTAAGTACTTGCTTTAAAACTAATTAACATGTGAAATGGCTTCAAAATGTAAAGATGCCACTTCAGTGAGATTTGATTTTTTTCCCCAAGCCAATAGAATGGAAATGGAAATACACAAGTGAAGAAGTGAGTGCCCATCAGTGAATTATTGCTTTAAATTTTTAATATAATTTACTGTTTGATGAAGGCTCACTGGAACTTAGTTTGAAAGCGATAAAACACAAGCCAGAGTATCCAGGTTTCCTAGCCCTGCAGAGATAACTGTCCTGGAGCTAAAGTCTCTGAGCGGCTTTACTTTCTGTTTATTTCCCGTTTGACCCTCAGGGACTTAGAAATCTCCGTGTTCATTTGAGTTTGTTACAGTTTTTCATTTAAAAATCATTTAAGATCTTTGAGAACCTGGCATCATTGTTCATGACAAGTTTTCTGTTCAGTTCAGAAATACATGAATGGAAATACACGCGTGTGTAGGTGAATAGTCTACAGGGTAAAAAGAAGTGATCTTACTTATCCTTTCCAGGTAGAAACTGAATAATTGGTTGTGCGTGTATATGTGTGTGTATATATATATATATATATATATATATATATATATATATATATATATATATAGTCTTATAATTGTCTCAAAGCGTACACTAATATGTACTCTCTCAGCGTCTATTAAATTAATACTTTTATGGTTTCAAATGCGATTTTTACATCATAAATGTGGACCGGTTAATTGCAGCTTTGCGACTTCTACTCAGATCTCTTTCGGATGCATCCTGCGCTGCGCGTTAACTTTTGTATCAATAGAGGGCGCTCTGTCGTTTGCCAAGGAACTCTGCTATGTTAGCGGGTCCAGGCTGGGAGTGAAGCAGCCCGCCGCCCAGGTTTGCAGAGTTTGCTCCAATAGCAGGCAGACGCTCTTCCAAGTGGTCAGTGTATAATTTATTGGAAATGCTACAGATCATAGAACAACATATGTGAATGAAAGAGAACCCCATGATTTACAAAAGTCGGATGCAAGTGACTTTTAAGTCAGTGGTGTGCTATTATTTGAGTATCACCCAAACGGTGTTAGAAATCACCATATGCATAAAATCAAGATGCATGCTCAAATACAAGCTCACCTTGTGAAGAGCATGACAGCTTTATTTATGTTACTTACCCTAGCATGGTGTGCGGGAGTATCTTTAGTGTGCTGGCTTCAGTACTATTTAAATATATTATAACCATTTTCTATTTGATCCAAGAAAAATGAAATAATTCTTCCTATGGTAATGTACCTGTATTGACACATTAGGAAGGTTCTAGCAAGCTTTTTCTCCACCACAGGTTATCGAGACGATTTCAGGTACTGACGGTATTATTTTTTCACCGGTCAAAGGCACTAAATTTAAAGTGAAAACATGAAAGAATGAAAAAAGATGCAGTTCAAGAAAATTAGGTTTTCTCGGGGTATTTTTCCAAGATCTACATTTACTGATGTGTAATTTATTAGACACTGCAATACAACAAAGTAGTCATAACCAGGTTGTACGAGGCTTGCATTTACTCTCCGTGGCAGAAAAGTTTTACCAATATCTTAAAGACTTTGTAAAAGCTACAGTGAGAAATACTAATAGAAACCAGAATCAACATATTTGACAGAAGCGTGTGCATTATCATGGCCCATTATTTTAAATGAGAGTGTTCTATCTCAAGAACTAGAATGATACCACAAATAATAGAATAAATGGGAATGTAAAAGTCAAACAGCGTGACAGTAACTGCTCCAACGTAGAAGAGCGTTTTAAGATACAGATGTATTCTAAAAATCCTCTTACAAGAAAATGTGCTCCATAATTACAGAAGGAAAGAAATGAAAGATTTTCTCATGTTAAATGTATGTTTGTGTAATATTACGGGATGATGAAAAAAATATTTAATAGCTAGGGTACTGCATTCCAGCTAACAGTAATTCCCTTATCATTTACCAACTAGAAAATAACAGCCATTTTCTCTCTTTTGCAAATATATTTGCTAGCAGCTGTTTCAACATTTACAACGGCCATTTCTACTGATTGCCAAATAACCATAAATTCATTTATGCATACTTTTGAGTTGGAAGCATAAAAATAATTACGTCTGATTAAATCCACTTATGCCTTCATGTCTTACTAAATCTATAAAGATATGAATTGTTACAATATATTACATCTAAGTGCATAAATAATACAATGCAGATGTAGAGTCCAGCTTTCTTCATAACAGAATGTTTGGCAGGAATTTACACAAATATAGTTGGGATTTATTATGGATAATAATTTATTTTAGAAATGTAATGGATTCACTGACACATAAGCCTTTAGCTAAAAAACTGAAGAAACTATTCTTGGTTATCACTGCTTCACTATCTTGAAATACATATTAAAACTATTTTAATAAGCTTGCCACTAGAAAAGAATAGTTAAACTGAAATCTCCATTTCTTAAATATGCATCTATGGAAAAATCATGTATTCACTTCAGAATTGTCTGAATTCTTGAAGTATACTAGTTGCTTCTTCCTCCAACCCACCTACCTCCCACCCTTTCCCCACCACCTCCTCTGCCACTTTGAACTAAGTTAATTTAAATGATTATAGTATTTGGAGAAAGTCTTTAAGGGACCATTCAAAGTTAAAAATCACAATGCTTAGAAACAACAGTTTGATTCCACTGTTCAGTCCCTGCAATAAGGATGGAATTTTGCTTTCTTTTGATTGAGACTCAGTTTATAATAACTTTAATCACATAATATTTAACCATATTTGTTATACCACAACACTTGGTAACACTTCATTTTGAGTGTTCCAGCATTATTAATTCATTTGGTATTCATTGTAATAACACAGATCATAATGAACTCATTTGGTATTCATGTGGATGTCATAAGTACTTCCATAGGAATTCTATTGCATTTCAGCATTAAACATACTCCCTATTTTTCTTAGGACAATAAGAATATACTGTATTTCCTAAGTCCTATGTCTTTCAGCAGCATATATACTGAGCAGATTTCTAAAGCATACATAGAATTATCTGTATACATCTTTATGAAGATGTTTATATGAAAAATGCTAACAAACCAAGATCAATGTCTAGATTTTCATGGATCACAATATATATTCTTAATATCAGTATTTCATGAATGCAGAGAGAAGTAATATTTACAATCACATTTCTCATGCAAAGAGGAAAGCAGCCCTTTGTTATTTCCAGAATCTCGAAGAAGGATAACATCTTTCTTTAAACACAGATAAATAACCAATACCCAGAAAATGAGAGCTGTCTGACCAGAGGGAGCTTTGAATGCTGGTATTCTTTCCCTGTCCATTGGTGCCATGCCTCTGTATTTGCCGTTGTATGATGTCATTTACTCAGCCGGGAAAAATATCAGTCCCTATTAGCATCCTGAGCTAGCCAAACGAAGTGGCTTACCAAAGAAGAGTACAAAACCATTTAAAAGAGAGATCTCCTGAATATGCTAACCTTCAATCATATCAAGGTTTCTGAAGTTATTACACAGGCTTTTAATGCGTTTGTAAAAGTAGCTAACCCCATTCTCTTTTCTGCCAGCAGAGATTACATTTCTCAACCTTATCTTATTCATACCTTATATTAAAGAAAAATTATACTAGACTTGAGAGTGTGTGACAGCCTGTTGTGAATTTCAGCCTTAAGCACCAGGGGATTCCTTTATTAGTCTGAGGGTTTTTTTGTTGTATATTTGTTTGATTGGGGAGGGGGGGTGCTTACCACTTGTCTGGTAAGTGAAATCCTGCAGCAGCATTAAGAAGTAGGGAGCTACCTCTCCCCCACTCAATTTGCAATTTTAAGGGGGAGGTGGGTGGGAGGAATTATTTAACTCTTAAATTATCTGAATGTGTCTTAAAATAGAAATCTCTAAATAGCATTTAAACCTCACCATTATTTGTTCATTATTTCTCAATTATTATATGAATAGAAAACCATCAGTTCCAGATCTACATCTTTGCTAGGGAAACTCTTTCAATTCTGTACTAGACTTGCAACAGTTCTAACAGTTTAAGAATTGTAAATTTTAAAATATTTTAAACTACTAGTAGCATTGCATGATCCTAAAACAGAAGGTGAAAAGGTTGAGCATGTAATTAATTAAGGTACTTATTTTTCCAGTGCATTTAAAGATCACACAGTTATTTTCTCTCCAACCCCAGACAGCAAGAGTAGAAAATTCAGTTCATAATTCTAATGTAGAGGAGACAGATGTAGGTTCTTTTTTTTTTTCTTATGGTTTGTAACTCCTGTTACATTTAAGGCGTGGGGTGAAAGCAGGTTCCTGTTCCATAGCTTGCAGAATTATGGACTATTAGGAATCTCTTTGACACCTGGATATGATGGGGCAGGTTAAAAATGTTGCCTCCTGTGAATTCTAGGCTTTTGCTGATCTCAACATTCAAGGCAGTCTTCTCACACACAAAAAGTACTTCAAAGGTAGGCAATGCATTTGCTTGTTTGTTTGTTTAGTTTTGTAGTGCTTTCTCAGAGAACGGTTCTTATTAATCGTCACACTGAAATATACCTAGTATGCCAATTCCAGTTACCTTGATCTTGCCGGTTTAATAGTAGCAGATTTTGATTTGCCACTAGCAGCAAACAATTTAATTAGGAACACAAAATATCTGCCTGCTTTATTTCCCCTTGCAAGTGGCTGCTCCTTTTCTAAGAATAAGGAACTACCACTATAGAAATCTCTTTCTTTGAGCTGTCTCAGATGAAACTTCCTGATTCCACTGTTTCACTGAGCTTTCTCTGCAACAATTCATTCTTTCTTTCTAAACAGACCTTTAGGTATGTGAGGCTGTTTGTAAATTATATGGTGCCGGCAATATCATGAAATATCATGACTGCAGTTTATGGGCAGATGAAGGGGGATGAGTTGTAACAAGAATAAATTACATGAGATACATTGGGGGAAGAATGGGGCAACACTGGTGCCAGCAAAATTATTAAACTTTAGAGTGGTACTTAATGAGGACACTAAATTAAATGACCTTACAAATGGATGGACATAGTAGATGGAATTCTCAGGGAATTATCTCACAAAAAATAAGGAGACCTGGCATTGCAAGCCAAGATTAGAAAAGTACAGGTGAGCTGAGCCTTAGCAAATAATGCAGTTTCACTAAAAAAAAATAATCCCTTTTAGAATCATCCTGAATATAATACATAAAATCACATTATTGAAATTAATATAATGTATGGTTTGGGATGATACGTTTCATACTTAATTTTGCCTTTTTACAAATGTATCTGGCTTAATGTGCAAAAGTGTGTATTGTCTGTGTAATTAATACAGATTTGTGGAGAGGACTGAGAATTAGAAAGCTAGCCACCTGTTACAGATTTTGCTCTCTGCCTTATTTGATCTGCCTATGAAATGGGGTGGTCAATTCTGACTGACCTTTAGAAACTAAGTGAACAATATATGATTGGACACATATTAGAAAAGGTAAGCATATATATATATATATATATATATATATATATATATATATATATATATATATATATATGTATGTATGTATTTTGGCCCCAGGTACCTTTTTTATTGAGGTAGAATTAACATGCAATAAAATCCTCAAGTTTTACATGCATAACTCAATGAACTGTTGCTTATGTATATACTTCTAGACCAGTACCCAGTACCCCTCATACCCCATCCAGTTCATTCACCCCACAGCTAATCACTCTTCCAATTTCTGTTACTATAGATTGGTTTTAATATTCTTGAGCTTCATATATATACATAAATAATATGAAAGCACTCGTGTGTTTGGCACCTTTCAAACTCAACATAATTTTTTATTTTTCTCATCATCTTCCCATAATCAGAAACTGAGAGAGTTGGGAAGATAGGATTATCTGCAATCTGAATGTTAATCATAGAAGCATCCAGCCAACTCACCCTTCTCCCTTTTTTCCTATTCTGCTCTGTTCTGTATGATTAAGATTATTAGTACTATGAGCCTAGGCTGGGCATTAACTTTAGCTTCATCACTATCACTTGTGTAAAGTTGGATAACCTGCTCAAAATCCCCAAGTCCTAGTTTTCTAATTAGAAAAATGAGATTAATAACTACTTCATGTGTTTGGTGGGAGGGCTAAATGAGATAATCCACATAAAGTGCTCTGCTCCTCAACTGATAACATTAAGAGCAGCTTGCAATATACCACATAAAAGAAGTAAAGCTCTCTGTTGCACTGCTCATGAGGAACACAGGTAGAAGTGTTCAGATTTCCAGGCCCTGAAAACAATAAAAATTAAAAATAAAAATCAGCCTTACCACATCCCAAGAGGGCAAAGAAAGTTACTCTTGATTGTTCTTTCCTGGGTACACCTTTGTTGTTATTGATCATTTTTGAATAAGAAAACACCATTGCAGAAAGCATATTTACATACATTTTATAATGATCATTGCATGTTAGTTTATTTTGTAACAACTGCCAATAGGAATAGATAGACATTAAAACTAGAAGAGAGCTTACAGGTCATTCTTTTATCCTTATCTTAAAGACAATGAAGGTGTCACAAGTCACGTTATTTGCTTAAGACCAATGAAGAAGCCAAGATTTCTGTTTCATGGTACAAGGCAATTGGCTCTTCAAGTGTGGATCCCAAACCAGTAGAAACATTGTCTCTTAATGTTGATGTAACTTGTTAGAAATGCAATTTTCAGGCCACACCTGAGCCAGAAACTCTGGGAGTGGAGTCCACATGATTCTTACCTGATCATGTTAGAATCCCATTTGTGATCTTGCTGCTGAAAGTACGGTCTGTGGACCAGTGGTGTTCACTTCCTTTGGAAGTTTATTAATCATGTACAATCCCAGGCTTCAGACCTATTAATTCCTGCACTTTAGCAGGATCTCAACTGACATGTGTGAAGGTAAAGGTAGGAAGGGTTGATCTAGATTAAACATGTTTAGAACCATTAGAGAATAAAAAATCTACCAGGACTGTTGTCCCTTTCTGCCACTAGAGTCCACAGATTCTATTGCTTTCCCAATTTCTTCCTGAGGCCTACTCCTTCCCCAGAGGATCTGCCAAAAATCTCAGCTGTAACAATACCCCAAATGAGTTAGTTCCTCCTATGTGTCAGATCCTGTGTAAGCAACTTCCCAGAGCCATTTAATCCCATAATAATGAATAATTTGAAACTCTTTAATATAGGAATAACTATCTCTGTTTTACCCTTAGGAAAATCAGCTCAAATAGTTGTCTGTCATCCAAAGTCATGCCTTTAGTGGTGGAAGAGTTGAAATAAAATCTTGACCATTCAGATCTTTTTCTTTCCATTCCATGAGAAACTACATTTCTATTCTCACTGAACTAAGCATCCTGTTAATTTCCTAAACTAAGCTGTGCTTATCTGCTTGTTTTAATTTACAGGAATCATAAAAAGTCTAAGGGTATCCATGGATATGGTATATAGATTATTACCATGGCTAATTTTGGAATAGCAAGATTGAAGACAACCATAAGCCAGGCAGTGCTTGTAGGGTGAGAGATTCCTCATTCCCTATCCAAGTCTGTCAATATGCCAATGCTTTTAAAAAATAAAATGAATTGCTAGTACAATTAATAAAAAGGGCAAAAATATATGTCAACTCCTTAAAAAAGATCCAATAGATTTAAAATTACACTGTCAAATTGTCATAAAAAATTCTAAGTGCTTAATCTCAATTTCTGTACTTACATTGTCTCAGGTCAGAAATAAACAATTATGACTGATGTTGTTCTTGGAATTACACTATGAATAGTAAGAAACTAGGCAATCTATTAGTTAAGTATGAAGCATATCCCAGACCAGATTTAAACTACTACAAAAATAACTCAACAAATTCTATGATTCCATATTTCCATCCATGGAAATGTATAGAATGCCACTGACATTTTCTCCAGAGTCAGTCATAGGAAAATTAGTAACATTTTGATATGTTCATGCATTCACCCAACCAACATTGAATGATAATAGATAATGTACCAAATTCTTGGGATACAAAACTGATTAAGACACTGTCCCTATTTTTAGAAGCTCATATGGCAGTTGTTTTTAGGTGCTGTCTAGTCAGATCTGACACATAGTGACCCTAAGTACAGCAAAAGGAAGCACTACCCAGCACTGTGCCATCCACATAATCTTTTTATGTTTGACCCCATTGTTGCAACCACTATATTTCTTCTCATTTTGAGTCATGCCACACCAGCAAAAGGAAGTCCCAGGGGCTTTACTCCAATCCCATCATTAAGGTAAACTCTACTTTGAAGAAGTAACTGTTCCCTAGTTGTTTCTTGAGTACCTTCCAGGGGAGCTCATTTCCTGGCACTATATTTGACAGTACTTCTCTGCTGTTCATAGGGTTTTCAATGGCTAATTATTTCAATGGCTAATAAGAGTGGGCTGCCCGGTCCTTCTCCCTAGTCTGCCTTAGTCTGGAAGCTCAGCTGAAACCTGTCCACCATGAGTAACCCTGCTGGTATCTGAAATATTAGTGGCATAGCTTTCAGCATCACAGCAATATGCAAGCCCCCACAGTATGACAAGCTGACAGACACATCGGGGTCATATGGTAGTAGGCAATAATAATTTATTTTCTGTATATTGTTTTATCTACCTTTCATCTACTCTTTCACCCATAAATCTATATCCTTCTTCTTACTCTAAAGTGGCTTACTTTGCAGTATAATTAAGTAAAGAAAAAGCCAACAAAAGTTTTATATTATATAGCATTTTATAATTATCTTATTCTAATCTTGACTGTGGGCTGGGATTTACCTTGACTGGTAGGGCACCGTTCTGCAGTCTCTAAGGTCCAGGGTTCTATTCCTCGCACTGCAAAAATGGGAGACGGACATGGCAATCCACTCTTGAGGCAATACCAAAACAATCAGACAATGAGAACCTTATAAATGTCATTATGAGTCAGACATGACTCACTGGCACCTAACAACAACAACAACAACAACAACAACAACAATAATCTTGACTGCTAGCCTGTAGCCTTACCACTGTGGCATCTGATCCTGTCAGATCTTGGAAGCTAAGCAGGGCCGGGCCTGGTTAGTACTTGGATGGAAGACTGCCTGGGAACACCAGGTGCTGTAGGCTTGGGAGACAGACCCAGCAAACCACTTCCAAAAATCAATCTACCATGGAAAACCCTATGAATAGTAGTGAAGCATTAACAATAGTATTTCACCTGCTGTACATAGGACACCCATCTTGACAGCACCTAACAACAACAATCTTGACTGCTCATGTAGTACTGTGAAGTAATTAGGGCACATATTTTATGCCATTTTAAATATACAAATACAGGCTCAGAGGGATTGCTTCATGTGCCCAAGGTCACACAGCTTGTATAGAGCAAAAATTATGTAGAGCAGAGAAAGAAATCAAATTTAGGTTAGTTGCCTGCAAGTCCAATACTCCACTCCTAGCATCTTAGCTGTGATTGTTCTGTAATACTTCATCCATTGTCATCCTTGAATTTCCTTTTGATGCCTGTCTGTCCCCAAGCCCTCTGCCTTTTGGGCTCTCCTAAATGTGGCAGACACTCATCTGTGCCTCTGCCTTCAGTTCATCGAACTAACAGGTTTTTATGCTTTTTTTTTTTTCAAACTGATCTGTATCCTATTCACTCTTGATCTTACTCTATGCTGCATGACAGCACACCTAAAAATTTGAATATATGTCTCTATTTAATGTTAGCCAATGGCTAATTATTCCCTCTCTGTCTGGGGGAAGACCTAGTTAAGGCTGAGATAGGGGAAGTTTGTCTTCATTACTTCCATCCTCTTGGTGCTATGTCTTTATCCCCAAATCAGTGACCTATGTTTAAATCCTCTTTATTCTTTATTCCTTTAGCCAGATAGTCTCCCTGAGTATTCGTTCATGTATGGGTGCAATGGCAGCTGGCAATATAAAGCACTGACTACTTAGAAAGAATTCTGCTTTCTGTTTCTTCACTAGCCACAACCCAATATCACACCTCCCACGTGGTATGTGCTCAGTAAGTAATTATCGAACGGATGCTGAATGAATTTGTAATTTCATAGGAAGAAACCTTTGTTTCTCCCTCAAAGACTAACAGGAACAAAAAGCAATGCATGAGCTCTCATCATTTGCCTGGCTCAAATTCAATGCTCTCCTGTTTGTTTAGTTCCCTCTAGTCTTTGTCTCCTTGCTACTGATCTCGCTTCCTTCCAATCTCTCCTTGGCATAGATGCAAAGGCTTTAAAACCATACCTGCCAGGCACGATGGTGCATTCCTGTTATCCCAGCGACTTGGGAGGCAGAGGCAGGAGGATTGTTAGTTCAAAGCCAGAGGTATTCTGAGTACCTTAGTGAACCCATGACTCCATATTAAATTTTTTTTTTTTTTAAAATAAAGGAGGCTGGGAGTGCAGCCCAGTGGTAGAACACTTGCAAAGTATATGTGAGGCCCTGGGTTCAGCCCCCAAGTGCTGAAGAAAAAAAAAGCACACACCTGATTATGTACCACTTTAATACTTAAAATGCCTTCTTATATTTCTATTGCCTTTGGGTTCTAATCCGTGATCCTCATGAAGGAGATACTCAAGGGAGTAGCAGGGTTGCTTAGAATGTGCAGCTGATAAGAATTGAGTCCAACTGGATGAGGGCTTGAGAGGAAAGAAGGCAAGGTAAGGTTAAGGATCAGCCTGCTGAGGAGGACAATGTCATAGCAACAATGTGAACATGCCTGCCTGTTCTCTCGTCTCCCCTTCTGTCCCCCTGCCAACAGCTCTCAAAACACACCAAGTCCAGAGAGACTCCCTGAGAGGTACCTGGCTTTCTCATCGTGGTGGCAACAAAATCTTTAATACTATATGCTGTACATACTTTTCTTTCAGTTTCAAAAGAGGAATGGCCAAGTGTGGTGATGCGTATCTGTAATCCCAGGACTCAGGAGGCTGAGGCAGGAGGATCACAAGTTTGAGACCAGCCTGGGCTACATAGTGAGATGCCATCTAAAGAAAAAAAAAAAATGAATGGATGGAAAGAAAAGCTTATTTACATTGTGTTTTGCTTACTGCTGGTGTTAGCTGAAAACAAAACCTCAGAAAAGAAATGAAATGGGCGGTAGAAACTATCAAGAAAGATAAAGGACTGGGGAATTGTCTGATAGAGACAAAAAGGGATGGGGTGCATGAACTGTGGTGGTTATTGACAAGAGATCTTGCATCAGAACTAGGTAGGGTCCTAGCTAGCACTTATTTTTTTTAAATGTGTAAGAGTGTTAATTTGCTTGCCCTCTCTTAGTTTCACCATGTATAAATGAAAATTATAACTGCAATTACATAGACTTATGGGTAAGGGTTAAATAAAACCTTTCTCAACACAATGCTTGGCCCCCTAGCAACTGCCCCCTAAATTTTAACTATTATTATAATTAATTACATGATGTAACAATAGAAAGAACACAGTGGTGTCTATGGCATAGGAGAGGGTCTCTAAACTCCCACAATGCTTTGCCATCCAGAAAACACTTCTCTTTCAAGACTTCCACGTGGAATTTGTGTTCATTGAAGTCATTGCCTCACTTTAACATAATCAAAACAAAATAGTATACTTCTCAAATTCAGAAAAAGAAGGACGTTTCATCCCTATTAGAATAACCAATGAAGAGAAGACAGAAAATGAAACTGATTATGTACTGTGAGTTTCCTAAAGGTGGGCTGTGGATAGGAAAGGCGCCTCTGCTTAGCTCCTCCCACCCCAATCCGAAGGGCAAGGCTAAGTTACTGGGTTTTAGGGACAAAATTTGCAGGGAGCTGAGGCATTCTGTTTGGGAGAGGCTATAGCTTTACTCTATAGAACAAGGGGTCCCAAACTTGAACTTGCATCAGAATCCCTCTGGGATTGTAAATGAAGCTTTCTGGACCTCAACTCATGTTCTAATTCATAGGTCTGGGGTATGAGCAATACCATGCTTTTTTTTCTTTTTTCCTTGCATTACTTGGGGATTGAACCCAGAGCATCATACATGCTAGGCAAGTGTGCTACCACTGAGCTCCACCTCCCCCGACCTACATTTCTAATCTTTTATTTTGAGAAAAGGTATCCCTGAGTTGCACAGGTTGCCTCTGATCTTCAACTTGTGATCTCTCTGCCTCAGCCTCTTGACTAGAATTGCTGGGATTACAGGTGTGTGCCACTGACCTGGCTCTAGAACAATGTTTCGCCACTGAGAGGTCATTTCCCAACGGAGTCTCAAAAAATACATTCTTCTGGGCGCAGTGGCGCATGCCTGTAATCCCAGCAGCTCGGGAGACAACGGCGGGAGGATGGAGACCGGAGGCAGTCTGCATAACTTAGCTAGACCCTGTCTCAAAAAGTTAAAAAAAAA